>ONZH01009664.1:0-231836 GCA_900303285.1 Rhinella marina
CAACCGGAAGTGCCTGACAGAGAAGAGGGCGTCGGTGTACCGAAGGGACCTAGAGGACTTATCAGAATGACGCGCCCGTAGACGCCGGTCAGCCCGGACCGCAAGAGCCATGGCCTGCTCAAGAGATTGAGGTCTCGGGCTGACCTATGAGTAGTCTTTTTAAGGGTCAGACAGACCCGCAAGGAATGATCTTTTAGGGCCGGATCATTCCACTGAGACCGTACAGTGCTGTCTGAACGGGAACAGTAGTTTTCGCTTGGCAATCGTCCCTGTTTGAGAGACAGCAATTGAGATACTGCTGAGTCGTTCTATCCGGCTCATCATAGATTAATCCCCAGGGCAGTAAAAAATAGATCCACTGACTGTCTCTCAGGGGCGCCAGGAGATAAGGAGAAGGCCCATCTCTGGGGTTCACCTCGGAGTCTGGAGATGACAAGACCTACTTTTTGAAATTCAGATCCAGAAGTAAGAGGACATAATTCAAAATATAGTTTGCAGCCTTCTCGAAAAGAGAAGAACTGCCCCCTATCCCCTGAAAATAGATCGGGCATAGTCACTCGAGGCTCAGAGCGGACTAATACTGGGGCTGGAGATGGTGGATCAGGGGGTGGAACCAGAGCAGAGGCCAGGACCTGATCCTGCTTGCAAACCCGATCGGAGAGGGCCGAGACTACCTCGGCCAAGGACCGCACCTGGGCTGCCAGAGCCGCTACTGGATCCATGGGAGCTAGGAGAGTAGCGGGGCGGATAACAGGTGGAGTCTTCTTATTGGCCAGTTCTTCTGTCAGGGAGGTCTGGGGGTCAGGGAGAATGGAGAACCCTATCTCACCCGCAACCCCTGTCCCTGCCTACTTGCCACACCCAAGGCTAAGGTCCAAGGGGGACAACTGGACGACAATCCCTAAGCTGCTAGGGAAACTGGGATGGCAAGACAAGGCTAACACCCCAAGCTAAGTCAGACAGTCAAGGTCAAGCACAAGAGGTAAACAATATATATATAAGCGAATACAGAGCGTAGTAAATACAAGCCGAGGTCAGGAACACTGGAGAGGCAACGAAGTACAGAATCGGAACCGGAGGCGAAGTCAGTACACAATGCAGGGTCGGATGATCAGGTAGCAGACACTGGAGATACACTGGTGCTGGCAGAAAGACCAAGTAGAACTGGCAATGAGAGGCAGTAACCCAGGAAGCTTTATACAGAGAGGGCTCCCACCCCCAGTGCCTGATAGGGGTTGGAAGCCTGTCAATCAAGGACCACACCCGAGGAGAACCAGAGCAAACAACATAGCAGACTAACCCTGTGAGTGCTCAGAGTACAAGGCAAGTAAATAAGGACGTGAGACAAAAGCAACCTGCCTCGTCCCTAGCAACGACTGGTAAGTGCCAGAATGTAGATTGGAGCCGTCTGAAAGTAACAGCAGCCGCACAGCAACCTGCTCATCTGCTGACCCTGACAATACGTCCATCTGGTTCAACCTGTTACCCTGCAAAGTTGATCCAGAGGAAGGCAAAAAAGCCCTATGAGGTAGAAGCCAAAATCCTTCCTGACTCCAATCAGGTAATCAGAATAACTCCCTGGATGAACGACTCTTTAAGGAGTTATTCTGATTGCCTAATGGAATCAGGAGGAAGTTGCAGGAAATCTATCACATGATTTTACTATATTAAAGTATAAGTTTTGCCATGTCTAATAAAATACCTTGTGTCCTGTTGTAGTCTTCATTCTTTGTTTCATGCTTTGTTATCTTTTTATTCCACTTTTTGTGTTATGCAAATTTTTCATTAAGGTGCCCAGAGGGGCGTTAATATCGATCTAGGGAGCCCAGTAATGCCCCCCTCCAGTGCTCAGCCTGCCTTCTTACAGATCCCAAGCACGCCTCTCCAGGGAAGAAGTAAACTACTAGAGATGAGAGAGCACTTAAAATGCTCGGGTGCTCGTTATTCGAGTGGAACTTTTCCCGATGCTCGGGTGCTCGTTTCGAATAACGAACCCCATTGAAGTCAATGGGAGACTCGAGCATTTTTGCGGGGGACCAAGGCTCTGCCTAGGGAAGGCTGGGTGAAAACCTGGAAACCTCAGAAAATGATGGAAACACCACGGAAATGGACAGGAAACAGCAGGGGCAGCATGCATGGATGCCTCTGAGGCTGCCTAATCCCACCATTACCCCAAATTCTCAGGCAACAGCCTGGTGGTTACCCGCAATTGTGCTCACCCAGACCAAGAAAGGCGAGGCAAATACCCATCACATGTTAGGGAAGCACCCAACTAGGTGCAACGAAGGTCCATCACTGCCTGCAGGTGACACCACTGCTCATGCTGGCACTGCAGCTGAAATCAAGTTTAGTATCTGATCTTATCAGTTGCTGTGCCTGCTGGTGGTATAGTGGTGAGCATAGCTATTTCCCAAGCAGTTGATCTGGGTTCGATTCCCATCTATCGCAGGAGGCAATTCAGAATCAGTACAATATCTAATACGTCCCCTATCCGGGTAAATTGTTTGTAGAGAGGGCCTGTAGGTGGGGGGCAGGCTGGGGGGAAGGAGGTTTCGCTGGAAGAGCCAGAGGAGTGCCCCCTGGGCTAGCGTGTGTGGTGGTGACAACAGCCGGAATGGATTTGGAAAAAACTGTTGCTTTAACCCGTATGGTATCGATTCTTCTCAGTTTAATACCGTATACATCCCCTATCTTGGGATTTTTCGAACACGGAAAACGGAAAAAGAGCTTGCTCTGGCCAGGGGAGTGTCCATGCTCTGCCTATCACAGGTCATGAGGCAGATAAAAGAAGAACAAAAGAAGAACAAAAACAAACATCAGTACAACTTCTGATACGTCCCCTATCCGGCTAAATTGTTTGTAGAGTGGGCCTGTAGGTGGGGGGCTGGGGCAAGGAGGTTTCGCTGGAAGAGCCAGAGGAGTGCCCCCTGGGCTAGCGTGTGTGGTGGTGACAACAGCCGGATGGATTTAGAATGACGACGCAGGACCCCAACTTAAAAATTTAGCATCAACCGGTACAGTCGTAAATTATGAGATTGATCAAGTGTGGCATGACTTTTTAGATGGAGATTGCATGTGGTCACGTACTCCCTGGAACCCCATAGTCACCCCTTCTCTGATGTGCTAGCCCACAACATTCTCTGCCCCAATTCGCAAGACCTTTTGCTGTTTCCGTGTGCTGACAGTGGGGATTTACCAGTGTTGTCTGAGGAGGTCGTGGACAATGACGAGACACAGGTGTCGGGGGGTGAGGTAGTTGGATGGGAAGCAAGTTACAGTGGGGAGTCCTTGGGGGGGACTTTCTCATGATGGGACAGATTCAATTTGGGTGGATCAGGCACAGGAACAGATGAATTTTTTGGGGGGTTTATTTAACTTTTATTTAGCAAAAATAACCACAGAGATATTTATTCGTTATCTTCTCTGCGCAGTCTGGCGTTGGGGTTCCTCACTTTGATGGCGAGCTGTGCCGCTCTCTCCACAATGGTCTGTGTGTTCTTAGATGGAGACTTTGTCGGTGATTTCAGTACAGAAGGACTTGTTGCTCATCCACAGAACCTCGTCCTCCTCGACATTGTGGACAAGGAATTTGCGGGTGGACCAGGAATTTGCGGAACCCTGTGAGCAGCATGTGTTTGGTCTTCTACTTGCTACCGTATCCAATGTTGGGCAATATAGATTCGCAAGTAATATTATTTTTCACACCTATCCCAAAAATAAAAATGTATGCAGTATGCGCAAATAAAACTTGGAACTGGAATTGGAGAGAGGGCCTGTAGGTGGGGGGGCAGGCTGGGGGAAAGGAGGTTGAGCTGGAAGAGCCAGGGGAGTGCCCCCTGGGGCTAGCGTGTGTGGTGGTGACAACAGCCGGATGGAGTTAGAATGACGACGCAGGACCCCAAACTTATAACCAACAATATAACTTGGAACTGGAATTGGAGAGAGAGCCTGTAGGTGGACCTCCGGAAAAATTGTTTGAATAGAGGGCCTGTAGGGCGCCCTCCTGAAAAATTGTTTGAAGAGAGGGCCTGTAGGGGGCACTCCTGAAAAATTGTGCTAAAAGAGTGCCAGTTGGACCTCTAAAAAAATGGCGTTTTTTGGGTCAGCGTTAGGCAAAGACGATATGGAGGAGGAGGAGTAGAGAAGAGGAGTAGAGAAGAGGAATTGGATACATAAGTTATTTAAATCTTTAGCTGCTTTCCCCCGGAGGAGATTTGAATTCCGGTGAAATCCAGGCTTTGTTCATTTTAATAAGCGTCAGCCTGTCAGCGCTGTCAGTTGACAGGCGTGTACGCTTATCGGTGATGACGCCACAAGCTGCACTGAATACCCGCTCTGACAGCACGCTAGCGGCAGGGCAGGCCAGCACCTCCAAGGCGTACAGCGCCAGTTCAGGCCACGTGTCCAGCTTTGAAACCCAGTAGTTGTATGGAGCAGAGTGATCGCTACGGACGTTGGTATGGTCAGCTAGGTACTCCCTCACCATCTTTCTGTACCCTCCCCCCTACTCTGCCTAGACTGGGGACAGGTGACAGTGTCTTGCTGGGGTGACATAAAACTGGCAAAGGCCTTGGAGAGCGTTCACTTGGCAGTTCCCCTGCCAGTGCTGGACAAGCTGCCTGCTCGCCTCCTCTCCCCCGCTACTTGGCCCACAGAACCATGCCCTCTGCCGCTAGCGGCGTCAGATGGGAAGAATTGTTTCAGCTTGTGCACCAGGGCCTGTTGATACCTATTCACTCTCATACTCCTTTCCTCTGCAGGGATGAGAGTGGAAAGGTTCTGCTTGTACCGTGGGTCCAGGAGAGTGAACACCCAGTAATCGGTGTTGGAAAAAATTCTTCTAACGCGAGGGTCACGGGATAGGCAGCCTAACATGAAGTCTGCCATGTGCGCCAGAGTCCCAACACGCAAGAATTCCCTCTCCTAACTGACCTGACTCTCCATTTCCTCCTCCTCCTCCTCCTCCTCCAAGTCCTCCTCTTCAGCCCATACACGCTCAAGAGTTATGGACTGAGCACTGGTACCCTCTACTGTCTCGCCGACATTCTCCTCCTCTTCCTCCTCATCCTCATCCCCCTCCTCCGATACGCGCTGAGAAACAGACCGGAGGGTGCTCTGGCTATCAAGCGACGTATCTTCCTCCACCGTCTCTTGTGACAAGCGCAAAGCATCCGACTTGATGCTCAGCAGTGATTTTTTTCAACAGGCAAAGCAGCGGGATGGTGAGGCTGATAATGGCGGCATCGCCGCTAACCATCTGTGTTGACTCCTCAAAGTTGCTCAACACCTGGCAGATATCAGACATCCACGTCCACTCCTCATTGTAGACTTGAGGAATCTGAGAGACCTGACTACCAGTTCTGGTGGAAGATGACATCTGGCAGTCTACAATCGCTCTGCGCTGCTGGTAAACTCTGGATAACATGTTTAATGTGGAATTCCATCTCATGGGCACGTCGCACAACAGTCGGTGAGCGGGCAGTTGTAGGCGGCGCTGCGCTGCCCTGAGAGTGGCAGCATCTGTGCTCGACTTGCGGAAATGCGCACAGATGCGGCGCACCTTGGTGAGCAAATCAGACAGATTGGGGTATGTCTTGAGGAACCGTTGAACAATTAGGTTGAACACGTGGGCCAGGCATGGCACATGTGTCAGTCTGCCGAGTTGCAGAGCCGCCACCAGGTTACGCCCGTTGTCAAACACAACCATGCCTGGCTTGAGGTTCAGCGGTGCCAGCCACACATCGGTCTGCGCCGTGATGCCCTGTAACAGCTCTTGGGCGGTGTGCTTTTTGTCACCTAAGCTCAGCAGTTTGAGCACCGCCTGCTGGCGCTTACCCATGGCACTGCTGCTGCGCCTAGCGCTACCGACCGAAGGCGCCGTGCCCACGGATGGTAATTCGGTGTAGGAGGAGGAGGGGTCGGAGGAGGAGGAGGCATAGTACCTCTGAGAGACCGTGACCGAGGTAGGCCCCGCAATCCTCGGTGTGGGCAGTACATGAGCGGCCCCAGGGTCAGTCTCGGTCCCAGCCTCCACCAAGTTAACCCAATGTGCCGTCAGTGAGATATAGTGTCCCTGCCCGGCAGCACTTGTCCACGTGTCAGTGGTTAGGTGGACCTTATCACTAACTGCGCTGGTCAGGGCACGGATGATGTTCTGTGACACGTGCTGGTGTAGGGCTGGGACGGCACATTGGGAAAAATAGTGGCGGCTGGGGACGGAATACCGAGGGGCAGCCACCGCCATGAGATTTCGAAAGGCCTCGGTCTTTACCAGCCTATAGGGCAGCATCTCCAGGCTAAGCAATTTGGAGATGTGGACGTTGAGGGCTTGGGCATGTGGGTGGGTGGAACTGTAATTCCTCTTGCGCTCTAGCGTCTGCTGTAAAGACAGCTGAACGCTGCGCTGGGACACATTGGTGGACACTGTGGAGGATCGTGAAGGCGAAGGTGTGGTTTTCCGGCGGGAGGTGCTCGTGCCGGGGTCCTGGGCAGGGGGTTGACTAGCAGAGGCAGCGAGTGACGCGGGGGGTTGACTAGCAGAGGCAGCGAGTGACACAGGGGAAGGAGCAGTGGTGTGACCCGCAGGAGGTGGTGAACGGCCTTGGTTCCATTGAGTGGGGTGTTTAGCACTCATATGCCTGCGCATGCTGGTGGTGGTTAGGCTAGTAGTGGTGGCACCCCTGCTGATCCTGGTGTGGCACAGGTTGCACACCACAGTCCGTCGGTCATCCTCACTTTCTTTAAAGAACCTCCAGACTTGCGAACATCTAGGCCTCGCCCCGGGAGCTTCACTACGTGAAACAGTTGCTGATGATGCACCAGCTCTGGCCCTGCTTCTACCTCTGGCCACACCACTGCCTCTTACAACCTGTTCTGGTGCAGCACTCGCCTCCGCCTCAGAAGCACTGTCTTCACTCGGCATATCAACCCAGCTTGGGTCAGTCACCTTGTCATCCTCCGATTCCTCAGTCTGCTCCCTCCTCGGAATTCCTCCCCTAACAACAACTTCACCACTGTCTGACAACCGTGTCTCCTCATCGTCTGACACCTCTTTACAAACTTCTTCCACTAACTCAACATTGTCATTATCATCATCATCACCCACAGACTGCGACAGTTGGAAAACTTGGGCATCGGGAACGAGGTCAGCAGCAACCTGAGAAGTGGTTTGTGACTCTGGGAAGGGTCCAGAAAACAGTTCCTGAGAGTATGCCGGATCACATTCCAAATTTTCCTGGGAGGGGGCAGACTGGGGGGAAGGAGGTTGAGGTGGAGGAGCCATAGGAGTGCTCCCTTGGGTAACGTGGGTGGACTGCGTGGAAGACTGACTGGTGGACAAATTACTTGAAGCATTGTCCGCAATCCACGAGATCAGCTTTTCGCACTGTTGTGGTTTCAACAGTCCTCTACCACGTGTCCCTGTAAGTTGAGACATGAAGCTAGGGAGTGTAGCTCTGCGGCGTTCCCCTGCTCCCTCATCAGAGGGTACTGTCTCACCCTGCCCAGGACCACGGCCTCTGCCCCCTGCAGTAATTGAATGCCCACGCCCATGCCCACGCCCTCGCCCTCGACCCTTAGCCCTGGGGTTCAACATTTTTTGTATATAGGTGTATGATAAAAAAAAAAAAAAAATTAAGTCCGGTAGAATTAAGTGACGTACAGAAAGTGTCACTTGGACAGATTATACGGATTGGAGTGAGTATGCTGAACTGCGTCACACAGAAAGGTTACACGCAGCTGAGTAAAATGGATTTGTATCACTGAGCTAAAACAACTGAAAAAATATATTTTTTTTAATATTTGTTTTTTTATATTTTTTTTACAATTTTGTTTTTTTGGGAACGTAACGTGCAGAAACTATGGTAGGACTGACTGACACCCTGTTAACGGTGGCTATTTAGTCTGCGACCCAGAGAAATGTCGCACAGAGAGTTTTCTGGATCAAGCGGTAGATGATATTGGTAGCAAATGACTTGGTTGTATTGTGTGACGTACAGAAAGTGTCACCTGGACAGTATATACGGATGGGAGCGAATGTGCTGAACTGTGACACACAGAAAGGTTACACAAAGCTGAGTAAAATGGATTTGTATCACTGAGCTAAAACAACTGAAAAAATATATTTTTTTTTATATTTGTTTTTTTATATTTTTTTTACAATTTTGTTTTTTGGGAACGTAACGTGCAGGAACTATGGTAGGTCTGACTGACACCCTGTTAACGGTGGCTATTCAGTCTGCGACCCAGAGAAATGTCGCACAGAGAGTTTTCTGGATCAAGCGGTAGAAGATATTGGTAGCAAATGACTTGGTTGTATTGTGTGACGTACAGAAAGTGTCACCTGGACAGTATATACGGATGGGAGCGAATGTGCTGAACTGTGACACACAGAAAGGTTACACAAAGCTGAGTAAAATGGATTTGTATCACTGAGCTAAAACAACTGAAAAAATATTTTTTTTTTATATTTGTTTTTTTATATTTTTTTACAATTTTGTTTTTTTGGGAACGTAACGTGCAGGAACTATGGTAGGACTGACTGACACCCTGTTAACGGTGGCTATTTAGTCTGCGACCCAGAGAAATGTCGCACAGAGAGTTTTCTGGATCAAGCGGTAGATGATATTGGTAGCAAATGACTTGGTTGTATTGTGTGACGTACAGACAGTGTCACCTGGACAGTATATACCGTTTGGAGTGAGTATGCTGAACTGCGTCACACAGAAAGGTTACACGCAGCTGAGTAAAATGGATTTGTATCACTGAGCTAAAACAACTGAAAAAATATTTTTTTTTTTATATTTGTTTTTTTATATTTTTTTTACAATTTTGTTTTTTGGGAACGTAACGTGCAGGAACTATGGTAGGACTGACTGACACCCTGTGGCTATTCAGTCTGCGACCCAGAGAAATGTCGCACAGAGAGTTTTCTGGATCAAGCGGTAGATGATATTGGTAGCAAATGACTTGGTTGTATTGTGTGACGTACAGAAAGTGTCACCTGGACAGTATATATGGATGGGAGCTAGTGTACTGAACTGTGACACACAGAAAGGTTACACGCAGCTGAGTAAAATGGATTTGTATCACTGAGCTAAAACAACTGAAAAAATATATATTTTTTTGTATATTTGTTTTTTATATTTTTTTTACAATTTTGTTTTTTTGGGAACGTAACGTGCAGGAACTATGGTAGAACTGACTGACACCCTGTTAACGGTGGCTATTTAGTCTGCGACCCAGAGAAATGTCGCACAGAGAGTTTTCTGGATCAAGCGGTAGATGATATTGGTAGCAAATGACTTGGTTGTATTGTGTGACGTACAGAAAGTGTCACCTGGACAGTATATACGGATGGGAGCGAATGTGCTGAACTGTGACACACAGAAAGGTTACACAAAGCTGAGTAAAATGGATTTGTATCACTGAGCT
This sequence comes from Rhinella marina, assembly GCA_900303285.1. NCBI lineage: Eukaryota > Metazoa > Chordata > Amphibia > Anura > Bufonidae > Rhinella > Rhinella marina. The sequence continues at coordinate 9,433 of ONZH01009664.1, forward strand.
AAAACAACTGAAAAAATATTTTTTTTTTTATATTTGTTTTTTTATATTTTTTTTACAATTTTGTTTTTTTGGGAACGTAACGTGCAGGAACTATGGTAGGAATGACTGACACCCTGTTAACGGTGGCTATTTAGTCTGCGACCCAGAGAAATGTCGCACAGAGAGTTTTCTGGATCAAGCGGTAGATGATATTGGTAGCAAATGACTTGGTTGTATTGTGTGACGTACAGACAGTGTCACCTGGACAGTATATACCGTTTGGAGTGAGTATGCTGAACTGCGTCACACAGAAAGGTTACACGCAGCTGAGTAAAATGGATTTGTATCACTGAGCTAAAACAACTGAAAAAATATTTTTTTTTTATATTTGTTTTTTTATATTTTTTTTACAATTTTGTTTTTTTGGGAACGTAACGTGCAGGAACTATGGTAGGACTGACTGACACCCTGTGGCTATTCAGTCTGCGACCCAGAGAAATGTCGCACAGAGAGTTTTCTGGATCAAGCGGTAGATGATATTGGTAGCAAATGACTTGGTTGTATTGTGTGACGTACAGAAAGTGTCACCTGGACAGTATATATGGCTGGGAGCTAGTGTACTGAACTGTGACACACAGAAAGGTTACACGCAGCTGAGTAAAATGGATTTGTATCACTGAGCTAAAACAACTGAAAAAATATATATTTTTTTGTATATTTGTTTTTTATATTTTTTTACAATTTTGTTTTTTGGGAACGTAACGTGCAGGAACTATGGTAGAACTGACTGACACCCTGTTAACGGTGGCTATTTAGTCTGCGACCCAGAGAAATGTCGCACAGAGAGTTTTCTGGATCAAGCGGTAGATGATATTGGTAGCAAATGACTTGGTTGTATTGTGTGACGTACAGAAAGTGTCACCTGGACAGTATATACGGATCGGAGCGAATGTGCTGAACTGTGACACACAGAAAGGTTACACAAAGCTGAGTAAAATGGATTTGTATCACTGAGCTAAAACAACTGAACTAATAATTTTTTTTTTTATATTTTGTTTTTTTGGGAACGTGACGTGCAGGAAATATGGTAGAACTGACTGACACCCTGTTAACGGTGGCTATTTAGTCTGTGACCCAGACAAATGTCACACAGAGAATTTTCTGGATCAAGCGGTAGATGATATTGGTAGCAAATGACTTGGTTGTATTGTGTGACGTACAGAAAGTGTCACCTGGACAGTATATACGGATTGGAGTGATTCAGTGCTGAACTGTGACACACAGAATGGTTCCACAGTGCTGTGTGCAATGGATTTGTATTACTGAGATAGAACAAAAAAAAAAAAAAACAGGGTTAAATATGGCGATAGCTGCACTACTAGTGCCAGCCAGCCAAGTGACAAAAAAAAAAAAAAAAAAATGTCTTCTAGCCCTTAGAAGGGCTGTTGGGTTCTTTGTGGGTGATCCCTGCCTAACTGAGAACTAAATTCAGGCCCTAACACTGTCCCTGAAAGGCAGCAGCTCTATCCCTAACGATATCCAGACGGCATCTGAGACGAGCACCGCGGCCAGTCGGTAGTATATTCCAGGTTCACCTGATCAGGCCAGCCAACCCCTGCTATCGACATGTAAGGGCCCCACGTGATGCTGGGTGGTACGCAGAGTCTCCTGGCTTGTGACTGGCTGTGTTTTTAGGCGCCAAAAAAGCACGATGCAGAAGTTGCCATTTCCTCGAGCATTGCGAGATACTCGTCCGAGCATCGAGCAGTTACGAGTACCCTAATGCTCGAACGAGTACCAAGCTCGGACGAGCATGTTCGCTCATCTCTAGTAACTACCCACACCACCACTGCTGGCCGTCGCCCCCCCCTCCGGTACGTCACGGTGCTTTTGTGGGCGGTTACTTCTTCCCAGTAGGTTAAAGATATTTCACTGCAAAAATTACACTGTTTCAACTATGTTCAAAGACATTTTATGGCAAATAATGCATTGTTATACTCGTGTTGGTGAACTCATTATTGTATCAGGCCATGTAGTTCAAAGGCATTTTAGGCTACTTTCACACTAGCGTTTTAAAATTCCGGTATTGAGTTCCGTCATAGGGGCTCAATACCGGAATAAAACGCTTCAGTTTTGTCCCCATTCATTGTCAATGGGGACAAAACTGAACTGAAGACAACGGAATGCTCCTGAAAGCATTCCGTTCCGTCTTCAGACCGGAGAACAAACCGCAGCATGCTGCGGTTTGCTCTCCGGTCCAGGCATCCGCACCAAGACGGATCCGGAATGACCCCCAATGCAAGTCAATGGGGGTGGATCCGTCTGGTGTGACCATAATGGTAACCGGATCCGCCCTCCATTGACTTTCAATGGAGTCCATTACGGATCCGGGTACACATAGACACATACAGACATAAACATACACACACATAAAGACATACAAACACACATACATACTTACATGCTCCCCGGCAGGTCTTCGGAGCGTCAGGACGGCTCACACAGGTCACGATTCCCCACAGCGCCCTCTGCTGGGCGCCTGGTGGAATCGTCAGATGACGATTCCACCAGGCGCCCAGCAGAGGGCGCTGTGGGGAATCGTGACCTGTGTGAGCCGTCCTGATGCTCCGAAGACCTGCCGGGGAGCATGTAAGTATGTATGTGTGTTTGTATGTCTTTATGTGTGTGTATGTTTATGTGTATGTATATGTATGTACTGTGTGACATGTGTGGGGCCGGAGCGCGGTTCCGGCTCCACACATGTCACTGCGGCAGGCCTGATCCGGCAGCACCCTTCACCTGCCGGATCAGGCCTGCCGCCAGTGTGAAAGTAGCCTTACTTCAAAATATGGATTACTACCAAAGTAGATTGTCAATACAAATGTACATGTGTTTGTCGAAGGAGAGGGACATTTAATTGCACCCCTTTCTTTAAATTACAGAAAAAAACACTTGCAATTTTGCTAGTTCCGTTAAATAGTCTGTGTACCAAATCCATGACTTTTCATTTATAGGAAACCCATACTTTTCATTTATAGACCAATAAAATGCCTGGAAAATGGAAGAGTGGAAAATGAAAAACCCAGGCCTTATCATCTGAGAGTCAGAATGTGGGTAATAGCAGCAGTAGCAGCACCAGCCATCTGGCATATAGTAGTAGAAGCAGGACACAGTTTTCACTGGCATCCAAAAGGTACCACATTATTATTGAGGACAAAGAGGATGGCATTGTGGACTGGATGGCTCACTCTTTCTCTGAGTAACAACAAGATGATGTGGATGTCACCTCTGAGTCGCACCATGCCTTGGAGCTAGCGGTCACAGCATTCCTCCTGGTCCACAGCATTCCTCCTGGTCCTCTTCCTTGTGACCCCAGAGAAGCCTTTAGGTTACATCTTTTCTGTCTTCACTGACCCTCTTAGCGGGCCACTTTATTTTTTCCTAAGAATAGATAGTCTCTTCTGCCACATTGATTCGGTCATTTTGATTATGTTTTATCAAATGGGATATTTTTTATAATTTTATAGTTTTGACAGTTTTAGACAAGGTGATATAAATTATGTTTATTTTTATTGTTTATTTTTATTTACAATTTTTTTATTTCTAAAAATCTTTTATTTACTTTATGTTTTAGTCCTTCTTGGAAACTTGAACCTGCGATCATTCTATTGCTTATATCATAGATTGTAATAATATACTATTGCAGTCTGTGGGAACTCTCCCCCCGCCCATCAATCTCTGCCCCAGGCAGGCCTTAATGAGCACTTTACCATAGCAGGCCTGGGAGCCTTCGAGCGCAGTGGAAGTTATTCTGAAGGGTTATATGGTCGGGATCATAATTATCTCTGATCCTGGTCATGTGTCTGCTGTATTATACACCCAGCATCTGCCACGTATGGAGTGGGGTCAGCTCATGGGCCTGCTTCATACATAACCGTATGATGCATATATCCGTCATATAGCGCGAAGGGGTTAAGAAAAGAAAGCTGCTATTTCTTTTGAACAATTCTTCATAAACCTCCTTCATATGTTTGTCTTTATAAAAGATGCAGCAAATGAAGAAATTGTAAATTGTCTTTTGATCGCTTCACATATTTACACCGAGCCTATGCTCACTTGAATGATCATTGAGATGATGATCACCCCTTGTAAAAGTCCTCTGAGGCTTCTGCACATGGCCTTATTATGGTTCCTTCCATTTTGTATAGGGCCATAAGAGAGCTTCTAAAGATGTACGTGTTTCTATACCCCCCGATTCTATATGGTGTTATATGGAAGTTTTATATACTGGATTTCATATGAATCCAATGGAAAACCAAATGTACCATGCTCCATCACCTCGTTATGTACTGAGGAGGACAATATCTTTGGAGCCTGTGCAGCAGTGCATGGAAACTGTACAGCTCTGTGTGGTGCCATACGTGTGCAGGAGCCCTAAGGCAGACAAGAATATACAGGTTGACCACTTTATACTGAGAAAATGCCCATTTCCTGCAGCTGGTGAGAAAAGCATTGCGGACAAGAGATTTTTCTAGCCTTCATTGACAAACTCTTTCATCACTAATTGCTTTTGGCACCTAATTGATTTATATGTGCAGGTCAGATTAAACTCGTGCCAACAATTAATTAGAAGGGAACAAATAACACAATGCTTATAAAGTCCAAATTAAACCTGATATCCATGAGAAAGAGTGGAATGTAAGAATAAAATCCTCTCCTACCTCTTATGAGTCCGGACATGTTTCCTCGCTTTCATGTTCTTTCTGCACAATGTTATTTACCGTACACGTGCAAAAACGGCGATATAAAGGTAAATTCATAAAACGGGCTTCCATGTTGATGTAAAATTTTTGAAAAATTACATGAATTTCATCAGTTTTCATACACTTTGGGGGAAGAGGGACAGAGAATCTCTATAATAAGGCATGGAATGGAGCGTGCCATGATTTTTGTCCTGCAGAATCACACTGAAGGCCAAGGTATGAGAACTACATTATGGATCTTTATAATATGGAACAGTTATAAGGCTGTGTGGAGGAGGCCTCAAACTACCATGTAAATCTGATGCAAGCCTTTATTCACACCTGGGGGGTCATTTACTGTGCTTGTACACGAGTTTTCTGGTGTAAAAGGTCACAACTTTTGAACACCACTGTGCCTAATTTTAAGAGTAGTTGCCAGTTTTACACTTGGAAGACGAAGGCTGGCCTTAGGTGGGAGCTCCGTAGCCCAACTCACAAATGTGCACCACAAATCTGACATTATACCTATGGGCGTTCTTAGGAACTCTCATTTTCCGATAACCGCCCCATCCGCTGTAAAGAGACCTTAAAGGGGTATTCCGGTTGTTAAAAATCCCCTATCATTACCTAGTAGATTGTCAGGGATGCTATTGGGGAATCCATATAGCTCGGATCCCCCCCCCATCCCCGAAATGAACAGAGTGGCTGGTCAGGCATGCACATAGCCGCTTCATTCATCTGTTCGGAAGCTTCAGAGATAGCCAATAGCGCTGAGCGAATCGAACTGCACAAAGTGGAATTCGATTCGAATTTCAGTAAAAATTTGATTCGCCGCAAAGCTGAATTTCCTCGTGCTTCGATCTTCCCTGAATGGTGGTGAAAAAATGGGCTGCACGAGATTTTGCACTAGATCTTCAATTAACATGGTGCTGGCTGACTCTTCACGATCAAATGGATGAGGGTAAGTATGATTTTATTAATTTTTTTTATTTTACACTGTGTTATTACTGTCAGATGCCGCAATCAGCTAGAGGTACAATGACGGGGAGTGGTGCAAGGCCGCTCCTTGTCATTGCACCCACTACTTACAAAGAAATGTGCTCCACGATAAAGTAATTCGTTATGAAGCAAATTTTTTTTGTAAAATTTGGCGAAGCAGCCGAATCAAATTTTTGAATACTTTGCTCATCACTAATAGCCAAATACAATGCTCAACTATTTCCAGAACGCCCATAGAGAAGAATAGAGCAGCACTTTGCATTTCCGACTAGAGATGAGCGAACGTGCTCGAAATAGAGATGAGCGAACGTGCTCGAAACGAGCACTGTACCGCTCGGCTCCCCTGCGCTCGCATCGGCGCAGGGAGCCGCTTCCGTCCTCCTGAGGAGGACGGAAGCGGCTGCCTGCGCCCATGCGAGCGCAGGGGAGCGGAGCGTTACAGTGCTAGTTTCGAGCACGTTCGCTCATCTCTATTTCCGACCTGCCACTTCATTTTGGGGGTCTCCCGGAGGACCACCACCGACCTAATAGTTTCCCCTATCCTGTGGATAGGGAATAACTATCAACAAACCAAAATATCCCTTTAATAGGTAAATTGAAAAGTGTGGCACCATCATACAGCTCCCTTAGAACAAACATGACCAACCTATCCTTATGAATGTGACAGAATAAACATCCATGTGACTCTTCATGAAGGCCCCGGTCTTCCATCATTGAGGTCATGCACATGTAAAGTCTGCAGCTCATTTTATTTTATCTTTTTCCAACTGAAGTCGAAAAAAAATTCCTGAACACACCCAACTATTGCATGTTTTTCAAAACAGTGTGTGACCTGACAATATTGACCCATTCGTTGACAGCTAACGCTCGGCTGCTGCCGTTTTTAGCCTAAGATGTAGGCATGACGGCTATGAACCGAGCCACGGAAAGAATGTTGTCTCCGAGCACCTGGGCAGAAGAGAAATAGCCGGCCGTGGTATCACGTTCTGCAAGATTACCTGCAACTTGATCGTAATCCTTCATATGAAGACCCAGATCTTCTGCCATCAGATAACATTTTTAATTACAAGGCGCATGACAAAATTCCTCCGTTTGCTAATTATTTACTTTATGGCAATACTATACCTTGAGGGAGGAAGCATGGCTCCTTCTACGTCAGGAGACAGATGATACGTATTCATTATTCTGGTAATGGTGTATGTATTACAGCTGCCAGAGAAAGGACAGGATTACTGTTGGGCTTTTATTACTTGTTAGATATTTTTAAAGAACTAAATCCACTGCTGGCAACTGGTGAAGGTTCAGTATATAAGCCGAGCAGGGCGTACACAGCTATCATAGGGCCCCATAAGAAATCTTAGTATAGACGCAACTCTTCCCTACTCTGCTCACTTTAGCCCATTTCTATATCGGAAAATGTGAAAAAGGTGGTTTATAAATTTAGGGTTGATTCTGAACACTTGGTATAAATACATTGATAAATCTCCCCATACAGCTGTGAATCACTGCTTACCTTCATATAGTAAGAACATGATAAAACAGTCTGCTTGCAGCCACCTCTAGAGGGAGCTCAGTGCAGTGAAACATATACCGTTACCATTGAACTGAATGGAAGCTGTAAATCTCTAAGCACCAAACTCTCCCTAGTGGTGGCTGCAGCAATATAACACGGTTTTATGTCAAGAAGTGAGACGCTGCCCTCAATCCCCACACACACCATGGGCTTCACAGCAGTTTGATTGTTTGCCTCCATTGAAGCCTAACTACTTCTGAAGGTTCTCACAACTAGAAATATGTGAAGCAAAGAAGTGACCTGGGGGCCAGTCAAGTATTTTTTTCTGGAAATCCCATAGGACAGTTATAAAACACTGCAGTCAGACTTACCTAAGTATAAACTGACTGATAATAGGTTCAGCTCAGATCCCATTTTACATCTAGGTTCAGTATTGGAGAAATCTCCCAAAGTTCAATGCATAACATACATTTTTATATGTCAATCACATGGCGGAGGCATATGAAGGTAATGAATGAAAATCTTTTTGTCATGTGACATAAATTTAAAAAAAAAAAAAAAAACATTCAGGGGTAGTTTTTTCAAACTGATGTAAGGTAGAACTGGCTTAGTTGCCCATAGCAACCAATCAGAAACCACCTTTCATTTTCCAAAGAAGAATTTTCCTTTCAAAAATGAAAGGTGGAATCTGATTGGTTGCTAAGCAACTAAGCATGGGCAACTAAGCCAGTTCTACTTTACTCCAGTTTGATAAATCTCCCCCTTAATGTTTTTTTTTTAATGTAGATTTAGGCGTCACCCCTAAATCTGTGGGGACTCATATCCTATTGTTTTCTGTAGGATTCCATATTTTGTGGCTGTACAGAGCACCATATGACAGTATACTGTATGTTGTTCCAAGAATTCCATAGTACAGAGCCAAAGGGACTTTACGGCCTACATGCATATGTCTCTGCCTAATTTTTTAAAGGGGCTCTCCAAGATGTGTTAAAATTTGGAGACCCCGGGCAAGGCTAGTCAAGTTTCTTGTACAATGCAACCAGTGGTGTACATAGAGAAGTGAGGGCCTTGTAGCAAGGATCAAACCAGGCCCCGCACAGGACAAAAGGGTTTCTGCCTAAACCCTTTTCAATTACCCTTGGGCCATTTTTCCACTGCCTTATTTGCTAAAAGTTGTTCCTTTAGAGGGCAGAGTCCTGACCAAGTTTTCACCTCCAGTAGAAGTGGAGATGACCCCAACTGGGCCCCCTCTTGCCCTGGGTTCCATAGCAGTTGCATGGTTTGCCACTATGGTAGTTACGCCCCTGGATGCAACTATGCCCAATGTTTCACACAGTCTGAAAATCTAGTGTATTTCGCCAGTCAGGTTACACATTATCTGTTTTGGACTCCATGATACGGCTGGTGAACTTTACATTGATATCGAGCACACTTTTAAAGGGTTTCTCCAGGATTGGGAAGCCGTTTTAATATTGCCAGGCAAAGCGCAGGGATTAAAAAAAGTAAGACCCACCTGTCATTGGTGCTCAGGATTCCATCAGCGATCTCTCTTCTCCACCGCTTCTGGTCCCTTCTAGACTTAGCGGTGACATGTGCAGACATGGCACATGACCACTGCCACCACTGAGGCCATTACAGCCCAGTAGAGACCAGAAGCACAGGAGAAAGGAGTCTTTAATTTTAACCCCTGCAACCTGTCTGGCAATATTGAAAGGCATTTCCCAGCAATAGAGAACTCCTTTAATAAATTCAAACCAGACCCATTTTTCCAGACAATTTGTCAAAACTGTCAAATGAGCTACAAAAACAGTGTAACACTCATAATAAATTGGTTGCCCAAATGTATTATACCTACTAGAAGGCTTGAGGGAGCAATGCAAGAACAGGGTTTTAAAGAACACCAAAGAGAGAATCCATGTGTCACGCCCACCCCAAGTTTTGCATGGTGAAAGACATATTGCTATCTAGGATGCTGCTGAATTATCTGGGCTTCTTTGTGTCGTGAGGCACTGCTTGCGGCAAGTCTCTAGGTAGTGGGGGGGATGGGTAATGGGGATTTACAGAGCACAACTAATGCCCACTGTAAATATACATGCATGTACCCATGGCGGGCAGTACCATGAGGAAGCAGTAATGTTAATGTCAAGTCATTCAACCTAGGATTGTTTCTTAATCTATCAGAATCCAAAAACAGGTCAGAGGGTTTACTAGGTAGTCACCCAATCAGACAGGTAAAGCCCTCGATATTCAATTATTAGCATCTTCCGGAGCTGTTCTGCATGGATGCAATGCGATTTATAGTACATTTATCTATCACCGAAGGATTACTATAAAGAACAGACACATTTTATACTGAAAGCCTCGCGGGCACAATGTCAAGATAAACAATCTTGTGTATGTCTGGAACAAATGTGCCCTCATCACTAATTTTGGACTTGTCCCATAAGAACCAAAGGGCAGTGCAAAACTATGCTGTAAGAATAACTCGTAATGCTATAATTAAAGGGGAAAACCACAAAAAATAGGTCATCGGGCATATCATAGACTTGTGCCTGGGATCCATAATGGAGAAAACGATGTGATCAAGTATCAAAGTATAGCTTCAAAACTATTCAAAACACAGAATATATGAATAATATAACAGATGACTGAGGACTTACTTTACCAGGGAGGAGGGTAGACGAGATAAGCTTAAGACACCCGTTACCCTTTCCTGCATCGCCGAGGTTGCCTGTAAGATAGTGACTCACCCCATCCCCGAACATATTCTATTATTTGTGGTGCGGACAGATCATGGACCCATTCAAGTTGAGTGGGTCTGGATCCGTCTGCAAAATCTGCACGGATGTTGCCTGTGCATTGGGGACCATAAATTGTGCTCCCCAATGCATGGAACGGCCGAGCAACGGCTGTGTGCACGAGCCAAACCAGTACCTCATCTGCAGACAGTTGTTTCAGAGTGATTGCCCATCAGTACAGTATAGAGAGAACTGGCTTAACTGGGTGAGAGGCCTTTGTCTGGATCCGTAGGGTACTATTTCTCTTTATGTAGAGTACCTAGTAGAGATTATAGGGAAAAGGAGTCTTATAGGTCATACAATGCTCCTCAGGTAAAAGGTATGCAAAATAGCTCTCTTTCCAAAAAGAAAAGGAAGTTGTGCCTTTGCTGCCACCAGATGTAAGGTAGCTATCCTACATGGCCATGAACTACTCACCGCTATCAGCTCACCAGATTTGATTCATGTCCAAATTGACATAAATCAGAGAGAGACAGAATAGGCCAGTGAACACATAAGCTTGGGAAAGAAACTTTGAAATCAGTTTTTCCTCCTTTTTCCAGGAGATATCTCATATGTCAGAGTAGTGAAATACGGCTTAGTTACCTATGAGGTCTTTGTCAGGATCTAAGGTGTACTCTTTCTCATTTTGGAGAGCACCTAGTACGCATGAGAAGTATTGTAGGCCAGGAAACTCTTCTCTGTATTTCTGGGAAAAATATATGCACACTAGATGTGCATTTACAGGAGAAAATACATAGTGCTTGAAAATGGCGCACCTTTAACAGTGACTTCCAGAGTACACCTATAAAGGAGATCACTGACCATTAAATGTGACTCAGGAAAAGCCCCTTTAAGTGTGACTTGGGAAAAGTCCCTTTAAGTGTAACTAAAAAAAAGACCCTTTTAGTATGACTTGGAAAAAGCCCCTTTAAGTGTGACTGCCCCTTTAAGAGTGTCTGCCCCTTTAACAGTGTCTGCCCCTTTAAGAGTGACTGCCCCTTTAAGAGTGTCTGCCCCTTTAAGAGTAACTGTCCCTTTAAGAGTGCTGTCCATTTAAGAGTGGCTGTCCCTTTAACAGTTACTGCCCCTTTAAGAGTGGCTGCCCTTTTAAGAGTCTCTGTCCCTTTAAGAGTGTCTGTCTCTTTAAGAGTGTCTGCCCCTTTAAGAGTGACTGACCCTTTAAAAGTGGCTGTCCCTTTAAGAGTGGCTGCCCCCTTAAGAGTGGCTGCTCCTTTAAGAGTGACTGCCCCTTTAAGAGTGGCTGCCCCTTTAAGAGGGACTATCCCTTTAAGAGTTGCTATTCCTTTAAGAGTGGCTGCTCTTTTATAAGTGCCTGTCCCTTTAAGAGTGGCTGCCCCTTTAAGAGTGAGTCTGGAAAGCCCCTTTAAGAGTGACTGCCCCTTGTGGAAAGCCCCTTTAAGTTTGACTCTGCGCTCAGCTGAGGGGGCAAAACGGCCATGCTGTGTGTTAACACATTGGGACTCGGCAGCCATTTTGTGACTCTCGCAGGTGCAAGTCTCTTTCAGCATAAATAGACAGTTTAACGGAATCCAAAATGGCGGATTAACCCCTCTTCTGCCAGTGAACGTCCCCGAGGCCCGTGATCATGGCTCCTTATAATGGACATGTGAATGCCCCCTTAGCCTCAGGTCTGGGGGAGCTCCCTTCTATATTATCTCTATATATCTCTAAGCCTTCTCCACTGTGTGTATGCTGTGCCATATATGGTGCTGCCTATTTGCATATTGAGGTGTGTTTGGCTGATTGGCCTATACTCTAGCCTCTCCATTGATTCCTATGGAGAATTTTTGGTCTTTAACCTGTGATAACCTAAAAACGACAAATCCGATCGACTCCAAAAATACATAGCACACCTGTCACCATCGAGGGCTTCGAAACGCACTTTGAACGGAGTCTGTACTCCAAGCGGTTTAGGCTGTATTAATTGCAGAAATTCGGGAGATGAATAAGAACTAGATTTGCATTTCCAGAAGAAAATACATAGTGCTTGAAAAGGGCGCACCTTTAACAGTGACTTTCAGATTACATCTGTGTGACTGCCCCTTTAAGAGTGTCTGCTCCTTTAAGAGTAACTATATCTTTAAGAGTGCTGCCCCTTTAAGAGTTACTGCCCTTTTAAGAGTGTCTGCCCTTTTAAGAGTGACTGTCCCTTTAAGAGTGACTGTCCCTTTAAGAGTGGCTACCCCTTTAAGAGTGGCTGCCCCTTTAAGAGGGACTGCCTTTTAAAGAGTGACTGTCCCTTTAAGAGTGACTGTCCCTTTAAGAGTGTCTATCTCTTTAAAAGTGACTGCTCCTTTAAGAGAGACTGCCCCATTAAGAGAGACTGTCCCTTTAAGAGCGCATGTCCCTTTAAGAGCGTATGTCCCTTTAAGAGCGGCTGCCCCTTTAAGAGTCACTCTGGAAAGCCCCTTGAAGTTTAACAGCTTAACAGAATCCAAAATGGCGGATTAACCCCTCTTCTGCCAGTGTGCGTCCCCGAGGCCCATGATCACGGCTCCTTACAACGGACATGTGAATGCCCCTTAGCCTCAAGTCTGAGAAATCTCCCCTCTATATTATCTCTATATATCTCTAAGCCTTCTCCACTGCGTGTATGCTGTGCCATATATGGTGCTGCCTATTTGCATATTGAGCTGTGATTGGTTGATTGGTCTTAAGTTTAGCTTCTCCATTCATTCCTATGCAACCCTTAGCCTCAGGTCTGGGGGACCTCCTCTATATTATCTCTATATATGTCTATCTCTAAGCCTTCTCCACTGTGTGTATGCTGTGCCATATATGGTGCTACCTATTTGCATATTCACTGTGATTGGCTGATTGGCCCGCACTCTAGGGCTCTCCATTCATTCCTATGGAGAATTTTTGGGGTTTCAACCTGTGATATCTTAAAAACGACAAATCCGATCGACTCCAAAAATACATAGCACAACTGTCACCATTGAGGGCTTCGAAACGCACTTTGAACGGAGTCTGTACGCCAAGCGGTTCGGGCTGTATTAATTGCAGTAATTTAGCGAGAAGAAGAAGAAGAAGAAGAACAAAGAAACGGAGGAATAACAATATAGGGGGGAATTTATCATTAGGAAAATATTTGAAGTCAGTTTTGCTTCATTCTGTGTTGGAGTACTTTGTGCCACATTTATCAAACGTCACAGGTTGTTTGATAAATGTGGCTTGTCCTTAAACCTAACACTTCTGTCTAGAGAAGCTACTCCACTTTTCCTACTCCACCCTCCTCCTGGAGTGAGATTGCGACTATTTTGCGACTTTTTTTAAAAAGTCGCAATGATAAATCTGGAGTGAAGCTCATTAACATAGCTAACCACGCCCACTTTTCCACCCATATTACAAACTGGAGTGAGTGGTGTACACATGCAAAAAGTCGCAAAAAAATGCGCAAAAAAGTCGCAAAAGCCCTATTGTGCGACTTTTTGAAGACAGAATTCTGGAGTGAAGGTGTGATAAATCAGGGCCATAGTGCTTTTCAAGCACTATAATAAAGAATTCGGATTACAATATATGTGCTTTTCAAGCACTATAACTAGCATATCTTACATCTGGTGGAACCAGAGCAGCTTAGCTTTTTTTCCCTTTTGGAAGGAAATCTAATTTGCATATTATTTGGGCTTTGGGAATCCTATGTGAATTAACTTTCCTTTCAAAAGGAATAGAAAACTAATGCTTTCTGATGCCAGCAGAAGTAAAATAGGCTAATGTGATATATTTCTCTCTCTCGAACGATCAGCCTGAAAGAGATTCGGTCTTGTCAGAATCTGAATTTTCTGAAAAGTTCCAGACAAATTCACTTACTCATCTCTAGAGCAGACGCCTCATTATTTTCAGGGAGAAGAGCTTTGAGAGTATAACTTTGCACAACGAGTACATCACTTAATGCAACAGAGTTCGTCAGTGTGACCATATGCATAAGGACTTGGTGTCAAACTCGTATCAGTTTTATGCTTTTGCCTTTCGGTGGCTGTTTTCTGGAGTTTTGCTGCAGTTTTTTAGCCCTTTAATCGACAGAGACAGGAACAGGAGCTTTTTTTCCTGTAGAATCCTGATTGCAAATGTGACAAAATCCTGGCAAAAACCATATGTATGTTTCTAGTTTTAGAGGCAAATAAATAATTCTATGAACAATGATGGTGGTAGTAGTAGCTGTATTAACGAGTAAAGGCAATGCAGTTTCCCAGTGCGCCTGCCCCCTCATAGAGTCCATATTTCCCAGCACTTCGTTTGTACACAGGATACAGTTGTACTCAAAATGTGCAATTAGTTACAGTTTTTTTGGACAAGGCTGCACTATGTAATGAAGACAGGGCTTCCAGACTGAAGTTTTGCCTGAGATGAGACTCACTCGGATCACCAGCTGGTGAGAAGTGACTGCCAAGTAAGTCAAGGGGGAGATAACATACAAGCTGAAAGTCCGGTTCCCTCCTCTCAGGGCTTTATTGTTCGTGATTGTGAAAAACATCAGGGAAGAAGCATAACATGTACTCGGCCATTGTATTGAGTATACGGTATGTGCGACATACTGTAGCTGGATTTTCACCGAAGAGGTAAAAAGGTCAAATGGACCCTGCTGACATCAGCGCCATGTTTCATCTCCTCAGAGAGGTATCACAAAGGATAGACTGACGCCACAGCCAGGATCAGTTCACAGCTGATGTACTTGTGAAGTTCCGAGCTGCTTAACATCTTCGGCTCTAGACCGCCATGCTAAAAAAACGGGCTTATTAGAAGCAGGAACGTGGTGACAACAGATAATCTTACACCTCGCACTTAAAAGAAATGATCTAAGCTTCCTCTATAAACCCAATGCCCCTAGCCAAACTTTAACCAAATCTGTTTTCTCATGAGGTCTACTCTAGTCTTGAGTTATCCACCTAAATATATTAATGGGGTTTTCCAGGAGTACAATATCGGTAGCCTATTCTCAGGATAGGCCATCAATATCTGATTGGTAGAGGTTCAACTCCCAGCACACCCACGAATCAGCTGTATGAAGAAGAAGCACCTCCAGCTCAGTTAGTTTGAGAGTTTGTAGAGGAAGTGCTCCCTCTTCTTATGGCCAAAAAGCTACAGAGACTCACCAATCTCTCATCAACATTAGAAAACCACACATAGAATCTAGATGGGGTGAGCAACCCCCACGTATGTTTCGCCTGGCTTCTTCCTGGGCACCCCCAGGTTATGAGTGAGGCCCCATTCACACTACTGTATGAATGGGGCTGTATCTATCCGCAAAAATGTGGGAATAGATGCGGCCCCATTCACCTCTATGGGGCTGGGAGCCGCGGCACGGAGCTAGCTCCGTGCCGCGGCTCTTTTGAAGCATGTCCTATACTTGTCCGTACGCACGGATAAGTATAGGCATTTTCAATGGGGCCGCACGGCGTGTGTTCCGAGCGCTGCAGAACACACGCCGGGCAGCCGCCGTATATTTGCGGGTCCGCAGTAATATATAATAAAATATACGGTCGTGTGAATGGGGCCTAACAGTATACACTGTTTATATGCATACCAGTGCCCCATCCATTATTATATGGGTATTTCTTTTTTGGGGGGCTTAAATAGACCTAGAGCTTTTGAGGTAAGAGTCTATCCACACTGTTAGTCTATACTGCATCTTGTGTATTATTATATAATTTACTGTATGTCTCTTTTATATTATGAAATAAATTATGTATCTAGATTCTATGTGTGGTTTTCTAATTTTGGTGAGGTGTGCATTGCTACCTCACAGGTTCTTTTGGGCTGTCCACCCACCTATCTCTGCAAGATCTAGAAAAGCATGGGCCGGATTGGCCATAGACCTTACAGGGAAATTTCCCAGTGGGCCGATGACCAGGGGACCACTTAGACCCTTCTCATGGCCAGCCAGTGGAAGTTTTTGGGGATGTACTTTGTGATGGACTGTGGTATTTGGCTCTGTTGGGGTGGTATAATGTGCCACAATATTGTATTGCTGGCCCTGCCTTCCATCAATTTAGACCCGACTACAAAACGGGGCCACTTTTAGTATTTTTTCCAGGGCCACTTTAAGTTCCCAGTCCACCCCTGTAGAAAAGGAGTAAGACAAAGGAGGTAAGCGTCTAGCGTCTTCATAGCCAAGCACTGGAGTCAGTAAGGTAACCTGGTATCAATAGCTATTAAGACTTTACTGTAGTGAGGGACACTGTTAAGATAGTATTCACATGTTGACATGACCTGGCCAGTTGTGTCTCTAAAACCCTGTATCCCTCAGTGGACTTTAGAGCCACCATTAAAAGGGTACTACTGGAAGAGACTTGAGGCAGAAAGAGAGGGAAGATGGCCATAACTCCCATCCTTGCCTAAATCCATACATCATTATTTAGGGAGAATTGCACTGTGTACAGTTGGAACTGTATTTTACTATTGTTGGATGGACTACAAGTCCTATTTGTGACCTCAAAGTGAGGCATTTACTCTGCCACATCTGGCCTGGTCGCTGACTCCTACATCATACACACTCTGCCTTGCATCCATACAAACACTTAGCATCACGGCACCCCAACTACAATCAGACAGAAGCCCCAGATCCAGAGTGTGGCCTGAGGAAGAAAAGGTGAGCCCTCCTTTCACTGCAGAGCCCTAGAGAGCAATAGTGTGAGGATAGCCGCTGTAACTGACTGTGACAGCTAGTGCTCCTGGGCACGCTGCACATCGTACATTGCATATAGTCTATGCTTGGTGTTGCAGCCCTGGCCAGTTCACTTGAATGGTACTGAGCTGCACATAGGCTTTGTGACCCCTAGAGTGGCCTCCATTAGCTATGGCTGATACACAGATGAACTGAGGTTCCCAAATTATGTTAAGGAAGTAGTAGGTGGGAGTCTAGGTTGGAGCTGAAACACTAAGGAGCAGGAACAAACATGCTGGAATAAACTAGAACCAACCTTAGGTCCAGAATGTTGTGGAAAGGCCTGTTATAAGAGACCTTCTAAGAGGCCGTCAAAAACATGTGACACAGCAGAAGAGCATTGGCTACTAATCAGGAAGACAACTGCAAGTACCTGGAGCAGTAGGTGACACTCATCGTGACACCTGTCCATTCTTTGTACTCCGTTTAGTCAATTTTAGTCAGTTCCTAAAAAAAAAGACTCAAGAAGATTAGTTGTGGTTGTTTTAGTTGATGTATCCCTGGTGTAACCTTAATGTGTTAATAGTGCAATAGGGAAAAAAATAATTGAACAACTGGGTGTTGCCAAATGGGGGTGTGCCACTGAACAGTCTGTCATTCTCCAATCAATGCTGCCATTGATAGACTGTGCAGGGACACACCCCATCTGATAACACCCAGAAGGAACTTTATTCATATGTATTTAGCAGGAATATTATGGGAATAGAACAGCAT
The DNA here is from genome assembly GCA_900303285.1 of Rhinella marina. NCBI lineage: Eukaryota > Metazoa > Chordata > Amphibia > Anura > Bufonidae > Rhinella > Rhinella marina. The sequence goes on from ONZH01009664.1 coordinate 26,845, forward strand.
AGAGTCATACCAATAGATGTTCCAGAAGTGATATTACAAGGGAATACAAGTAGTTACTAAAACAGACATGTCAGTGGAGGGGACGGCTTGTCTTTAAGTGCTCATGATACAAGCATGTCTCCTTAAAGGGGTATTCCCATCATAGACAATGGGGGCATATCACTAGCATATGCCCCCATTGTCTGATAGGTGCGGGTCCCACTGCTGGGACCCACACCTATATCGAGAATGGAGCGGGGGAGCTCTGTGCCTTGAGGACCCCGGGTTTCCCAGGGTCCAACCACCACCAGGAGAAGCTCCACGCTGCTCCCATCGAAATGAATGGGAGCGCACCACGCATGCGCGGCCACCGCTCCCATTCATTTCTATGTAGCCGACGGGAATAGCCAAGCCAGCGCTTGGCTATTTTCGGCGGCCCCATAGAAATGAATGAAGGGCGGCTGCGCATGCACAGTGCGTCCTCCTTCACTTTGGAGGCTCCGTTCTCGATATAAGTGCGGGTCCCAGCAGTAGGACCCGCACCTATAAGACAATGGGGGTATATCCTAGTGATATGCCCCCATTGTCTAAGATGGGAATAACCCTTTAAGTGCTTCAACCACAGGCAGCACTCCTTCCACAGCGCCTTCGTAATCAGTTGTGCTCCATCAAATGAGTCAGATTTTTTTTTAAACAACGCCACTCTTAACTATGGGCTGTGCCTGGTAGTACAGCTCCACTCAGTTAAACTGCAATGCCAGAGCTCATACAACTGCTTTTAAGGCACAGGTAATGCCCCCTTCCGCCAGGTGCCTTTGGAAACTTCTTGAGTTTAACCATAAGCTCCGAAAACCTGGCACAGATTTGGGATCAGCTCTTCAGCAGTTTCCAGCGGTGTGAACTATGTGACATCCACTCATTTTTTGCTTGTCTATCTGTGCGGCATTAGAGAAGCATCTTACATGCTGATAACATGTTATTATCCAAGAGGAATTCGGTAATCACTATGTAACAGCTGTTTTCCTTCCTCAGTGACTACGGTCAATTTTTTTGGGTCGATGACAAATAAAGACAAAAGTGAAGCCTGTAACTTCACGCTGTCAGATTTCACAAGTAATGTCCTTCGCAGCTATTACAAATTCCTTTAGCGTGACGCCGTAACATGTCAGCCACAATGGAATACAACAGATGAAATTCCCTTTAAATCTGCATAAACAAATTAAAGAAAAAAGTCATAATAAATCATGGTAGACTCAATATTACATACCAGGCCGGCACTGTACTAAATATGTGCACAAGATACCATATCTGTACTGTGTTACACTCAAAAGCAGATCCACTTTAAAGTGAAATTCCCCCTTTTGTTTTTTAATTAAAGGGGCTGTCCCTTGAAAAAAATGTTCTACATTTTTCAAACCAGCACCTGGAGGTGAATACTTTTGTATATAATTATAAATTTAGTATAGCCTCTGAGTTATTCGTAAAATGTATTGGTAGAGTGCCACCTACTGTTTGTTCTTTTCATTTTTTCTCTGTCCACTTCGCTGAGGTGGTCACACATGTGCAGCAAGCCCTTTAGGAGTGGTAGAGGCTCTGACTATAGGATGTGTCACAGTGGATTCCATCAGACCAGTGTTCCCTATGGCTGGGGAAATGAGAGGAGGGTGCACCCTTTCTTTTCTTGGGACACTTCCTGTAGTTGGGGATCCTGCCTGATAGTAGTTTGTGGTGCCATTGATGTTGCCACTTGTATGAGTGCCTGATAGGAAGTGTGGTAGTGCAATGGCCAGCATATGGTGTGGTTAAGTCAGAAAATCAGGCTAGTGGCAGAAGAATAAATGTCTATTTTTATTTAAGTGCAAATAGGAGTAGTAGTACCTCTAACAATTATCTGTACATAGTGCAAATCCTTTTCCCAGATGGTGGGGTATAGAGGCTGACATAGTGGTAAATAATGACACTCGTGGTATGCTAATCTTGCTTAACTTTCTCTCTCTCTGGCTAGCAACTGCAATTTTGCAATTTTGGCTGTAGTGTCGACTGCAAGTTTTGGTTTTAGAGGAACGTTTGGCTAGGATTTGGTTAAGTGTGATGGGTGTCTTAACTGTAAACCCTCACAAGCAGCAAAATCTGAATAGCTGTAGTAGGAGGTTAACTTGATGACTCCTATGCTTGGCCATGCAGATTCTTGTCTTTCCTGCTTTCATTGTTTACTGTAGAACAGGGGTGCACAACCTGCGGCCCGGGGGCCACATGCGGCCCTTGATACCATTTTGTGCGGCCCCCAACCATCTGGTAATAGAGATGTATATCTATGACTTGTGGCTGCTCACGTGTATTTTTCATGTATTCTCCCATTAGATGGGAATCCTGGAACTCTAACTAGACATTAATGGTATACACTGTGTGCTCAATATGGTATAAATACAGGATTTCAGCTTCAAATACCCTTTTAAATTTTATTTTCGGCCCTCATCATTGGTTCAGTCTGGCAATGTGGTCCCAATCAGAAAACGTTGTGCACCCCTGCTGTAGAAGAAAAAGTAACTTTCACGGAGATCGGTTAGTCTCTGGATACTGACGCCTAAGGAGAAGGAACACATGGTCTTGCTTTCTACTCACATACTAGACACTAGACTCCCCCTCTAGACAGGAAGCAGAACCAGCCCACTTCTGCCAAGGGGGGGGGGACAGGAGGGGTTAACCCTGTCTCTGCCAACCATACCAGGTCATGCTGGGTATATATAACATTATAAAACAGCACATAACAAACCATTTGCAGATACCCCCTATACTGGTGTACTGCTTATCTTTCTATCATCTCTCGATAAGCTATGTGCCACTTTTAGTCTCAAAATAAAAGTTATTTTTCAGAGTCATAACCAAAATTTATAGGGCCCCATAGCAAAATGAGATGGGCCCCACCACCTACTGTAGCAATAATTAAATAAATGGATAATGGTGCCATATATATCAGTGAACCTAGATGGTAGAGCTGTATGGCAGAAGGCCACCAACTTGTTATTCCCTACAGCAGAGGCGTAGCTAGAGGTTCAGCACAGGGGGGGCGAAACATACTTGAGTGGGCCCCCCACTTGGCTTCCCAAACACACGTTTCCAACTTCACAGGCACATACTACTAGTTGTGGTTATAATATTGTATTAGAAAGATGACTGTATAAACTGCTAGATCATCTATGCTGTTAAGTACAGTACAATAGACTTTCTACATACCCTAGTCTAAATACTCTACCATATATTGCAGTAAAATATAGGAGAAATAGGATTAAAAAACAACGGGACTCCTATGTTAAAGGAAACCTGTCCCCAGTTTTTACATCAGTAAACTAACAGTCCCCTGCCCCCATCAGACCTCAGATCATCAGAATGTGCCCCCATCAGACCTCAGATCAACGTACTGTGCCCCCATCACACATCAGATCAGCGTATTGTGCCCCATCAGACCTCAGATCAGCAGAATATGCCCCCATCAGACCTCACATCAGCCTACTGTGCCCCCATCAGACCTCAGATCAGCGTATTGTGCCCCATCAGACCCCAGATTGTGCCCCCATTAGACCTCACATCAGCCTACTGTGCCCCCATCAGACCTCACATCAGCGTATTGTGCCCCATCAGACCTCACATCAGCGTATTGTGCCCCCATCAGACCTCAGATCAACAGAATGTGCCCCCATCAGACCTCAGATCAGCCTACTGTGCCCCCATCAGACCTCAGATCAGCGTATTGTGCCCCATCAGACCTCAAATCAGCATATTGTGCCCCCATCAGACCTCAGATCAGCAGAATGTGCCCCCCATCAGACCTCAGATTAGCGTATTGTGCCCCCATCAGACCTCAGATCAGCGTATTGTGCCATCAGACCTCAGATCAGCAGACTGTGCCCCCATCAGACCTCATATCAGCCTACTGTGCCCCTATCAGACCTCAGATCAGCGTATTGTTCCCCCATCAGACCTCAGATCAGCCCACCCAGCCACATAGGATTAAAATAAAAAATCTTACTTACCTGTTCTGCGCTGCGGCTGCCCTCCGTTCCGCGCTCCGCTCTCTTCCCTGGCCCGCGCACACTATGACCTGACGCTGCGTTTTTTATTTTAATCCTATGTGGCTGGGTGGGCTGATCTGAGGTCTGATGGGGGTCTCTAAATACAAGTGAGCGCTTCCATAATGGAAGCGCTCACTTGTATTCGCCTGATAGTAGGTAAGGTCCTCCTTGCTGGGCCCCCCTGAGTCACTGGGCCCGGAGCCGTCGCCCCCCCTGCCCCCCCGGTAGCTACGCCACTGCCCTACAGAAAGGTACCATGCTCTTGTGTCTATGTGGGCCCTTCAACCACTGGGTCCCCTAGCACCTGCTATGGCAAAAGTTACACTAATTATTAAATTGATTGGAAATAGCATCAGGGTTAATAAAAAGTACACTACCTCCTTGCTGCTCAACCTCTGCAGACTATAATACACAGGATAAATGGTTATGTTAGATATCCTGAGGAGAAGGTTTACATTGACTTACTTCCTCCCTCCTCACTCACTAGACTACACTTCCTCTCTAAACCGGAAGTCGGACCCACCCACCCCTGCTATGATAATATAAACCATTTATGGATACCCCCTGTACTGCACATGCTCAGTTCCATCCTTCAACTGTCCTGTCTTCTGTTAGAAGCCATTATAGTTATAGGTAGAGAGATCTGCAGCAGAAAGGACACATCCCTTGAAAAAAAGAGCATGCACCATGAGCTGCTAGCTTAAGGTAACTGTAGCTGAGCAATTGGAGCCATGAATGGCCAATTCTCAGTTGTCCTTGAACTGATGGGTAAAGAACAGCTGCTTATTATGTCTCCCCACTGACTAAAGCATATTCTCTATAGACTTCTATGGAAAGATGTAATCTTACCCTTCAGTGAGCAGGCAGCCAACCTTGCTCTGCCAAGATGGATTTTTCACAAACTACAGAGAGAAATTTAGTTACAGTGACCATTTAAACAATACAATTATGTGTGCTTTTAGTAAGGGAGAGCTTACTGCATATTGCTTATAACTGTATCAAGTGAACTCCAGGGCTCCTCCTAGTGGAGGCTGCAGATAGTCATAATTTTAAAAGGAACCTGCAGCCCTTGGTCGAGCACTGTGGCCTCTTCAGTGCTCACATTGTACACCGTCTGCTTAGTAGTTTATTGCAGCATTGTCCTGTTCTTGTGACAGTGGGACTATTTCAACCCTGAAAAACACTACGATCACTATAGAAGATTGGATTTAAGACTGACAAGGCATAGTAAAGTAGACATTCACTATAAAAAAAGTGGTTGTCTGAACTGTGGACTATTAATAAAAGCTACATGTGTCCTTATGACAGTCATATTTCTCTCATGTAAGACAATGGAGAGTCCAATACACATCTGTGTTACATAGCTCAGCCTCTGTATTATTATATGCAGGAAATATCTCTCCATAATAGAGTCTTTCTTCTCAAGGATTGCACAAGATGAGAAAAAATTGTGAAAACCTCCGATACATAGCATTTTATGGGTCATGCCTCTAGGGGATCCGCAGTGTTTCATAGTGGGGCTATATGACACACACAAAGGGCCTACATATCTATCGTAAGAGGTGCACCAGTTGTGCTCTTGCATAGTGAGCATGGTCCATCACCTGTGATTATCGAGGAGGAGCGCCACCTTCCATGTAGCTCTAGGCACCTGTAGCTTGTACCCATTTGCCACGCTTGGTGTCCAAACATATGGCAAGTGAACAGAATACAGGTTCGTTCTCTATTTTATTGATTTGGCAGTAATGTTAAGACATATTTTGACAATATTTCATTTTCTAGGACTTTTATACTGATGACCTTTCCTCTGGATAGGTTATTAGTATCTGATTGGTGAGAGTCTGACACCTGGGACCTTGATTGATCAGCTGTTCCAGAAAGCACTGGCGCTCGTGCTAGCACCAGGGACTTCTCTCAGCTCACGATGCACAGTGCCGTACATAGTATAATGGCTGTGCTGGGTTTCACAGCTCAGCCCCATTCACTTTAATGGGGCTGAGCTGCACCTAGGACATGTGATCAATTAACGTGACCTCACATGGCCTAGGCCAGTGATAAATAACCTCCGGCACTCCAGCTGTGGTGAAACTACTACTCCAAGCATGCTTCATCCATTTTTGTGGAGTTCTGAGAACAGCCAAGCAATGGGGCATCTTGGGACTTGTAGTTTTACCATAGCTGGAGTGCCGGAGGTTAGCCATCACGGGCCTAGGCAAAGTTACGAGAAGACCGTGGCACTCCTGCAAGTGCCAGTGCCTTCTCAAACAGCTGATCTTCGGGGATCCCAGATGTCAGACCACATACTGATGGTTATCAGTAAAAAAAGGTCTCAGAAACCGCTTGGATACTATTTGGTATTCAACAATAAAATATACAGATAAAACTGACCGAAGACAAAAATTTCCCATAAAGATCCAGTGTGATGCCATACAGCATCAATGTATAAACCCCCAAAACAAAATTTTGATTCAGAGGAATCTGATGGTTATCAGTAAAAAAAGGTCTCAGAAACCGCTTGGATACTATTTGGTATTCAACAATAAAATATACAGATAAAACTGACCGAAGACAAAAATTTCCCATAAAGATCCAGTGTGATGCCATACAGCATCAATGTATAAACCCCCAAAACAAAATTTTGATTCAGAGGAAGCTTCATTTCACTGGGAAGAGGTTCACAAATGACATGACTCTCCCATTCTCCATCTACAATAAAAGAGGAATACACAATAATAGTGATGAGCAAATTTCAGGAAATTCAATTTGAGTTCCATTCGACCAGAATCAAAACTATTTCAGTTGCCATGAAATGCTGTGGATGGCCTTCTGGTTCTCTTGCTCTCCAAAAATTCTCCAGAATCAAATCACCTACAGTTCTTATTCCATAAAATCCAATTAAAAAAAATTTAGTCAAATTTTTATTCTATAGGATCAATTCATTCATCTGTACACAATAAAAATGTATTACATCTGTCAGATATTTACATCTGAACTTTCTATAAAATAGTACTATTTCAGGTTGTTATGCTTCTGCCTTTTAGCACACTGTAGCGTTGAAGACCACAGCACGGCTTCCTTCATGATTTGGCTTTCACACTTCTGGGTGTTGATTTCCTGTGTTCTGTTTGTCATAGAAAAAAAGAGAAATAGAGATTATTCGGATGGTGATAAAATGTTTAACCTTTGTTGGTCCTTTTTTTACAACCAGAATTTTAGTTTTTTTTATATTCAAAAACATCTAATGAAATCCTATTAATATATGAAGGTACCTAATCTATGGATTTTTAACCTAGCAATATGTCACTTTTCACAAAAAAATCAATGAGCCCCAGGTATATACATAAAGCAGTCTGGTAAAGTGCAACAGGGAAAAACATGATGATTACATATGTTAGAGGTTACTTCGAGTTAAAAAAAAAAACTATGGTTCAGGCTGCACTCTTAACTCCTTGTTTCATTTTCAGACTTAATGATGATATTCAGTTTGTGACCTGCTCCAAGTTTTCTCATGTGGTTGCGTCCCTCCCATTAATACATGATGGATCTGTGTGTCTAGGATGCTGCTGCCTTCCCCCTGAAAACTGCCCAGTGTGTGTTTTCCTCCACATTTGCAGCCTGTATGAGCTCCCCTCTACCCCCACCTCCAAAAACAACCTGCTCCCTTTCCCTGCTACTTTCTATAACATTGAGGGAATTTGCACTAAGGTTCAGGCTGCAATCCTTACTCCTTTTCAGACTTAATGATATTCAGTTTGTAACCTGCTCCAGGTTTTCTCACTTGGTTTTGTCCCTCCCATTAATACATGATGGATCTGTGTGTCCAGGATGCTGCTGCCTTCCCCCTAAAAACTGCCCAGTTTGTTTTTTCCACATCTGCAGCCTGTGTGAGCTTGCCTCTTCCCCCCACCTCCAGAACCAACCTGCTTCCTTTCCCTGCTGTCCATAAAATTGAGAGAAGGGAGGGGAAGAGCAGAGAGAGCTGTCACAAGCAAGAGCAGATCTCTGATAGATTTATGTCAGATTCAGTTGTACCAACAGCTAGGTGAAAGACTTACAAACACTCTGCAGAAACAAAATTATGGGAAATACAGACTATCTGCTTAAATTTCTATTTAGGAAGCAAATTAACAAAAAATGTGCAAAGGTGCCCATTGCTTTTAAGTTACTTTATAGTCATTTAACATATTTAGGCCCAACCTAACTTTTGTTCCAACCTTGCATATGCCCTTATATACTTTAAATAAATAAATGAACAATGTTCACAACCATGTGTTACGAATCGGCTCCAATTAGGTTCTCTCGTTGAGAAGGGCTAGAATGTAATTAACACCAGTGGAAAAAACCTTTCAGAAAGAAACTGCTGACCACAATATACAGTAGATGACCACTGATGTTACGTATGATGGTGGACATGTGATCAAATGAAATGCTTCTGAAAAGTGACGTAAGGTACACAACAACTGGCAATAAGTGACATGTAATATTTTTAAGCTCTTCTTGTGACATGTAAAGAAAAAAAAGATTTCACAATGGTTGCCTCACATTTATTATTGGCTCGTGCCATATGTCGGTGCAAAATACTGACGTACATAAAGGGTGGTCATAAAGGGTGTAAGGATAGTTGTGCGTCTAGTATAGTAGGATGAGCGGCACCATTTGTATGTATCAAAGTACCATTTTTATATTGTGTCAAATTAGATTTGTACTTATTTTTTGGTAATTAAAAGCAGATAATAATAAATATTTTTTTCTAACTAATTTTATTTTTTGATTGTTGATTTTTTTTAATTCTATTGAATGGACATGATTATGAAAGTGCCCTTCTTCCCTGACCTGCTGTTAAGAGTTAACAATTAACAAAAAATGTGTAAAAGTGCCCGAGTTACTTTATGGTCATGTAACACATTTAGGCCCAACCTAACTTTTGTTCCAACCTTGCATATGCCCTTATATACTGGAGTTTTGATCTGTGACCTTTTTTACTTCGGTGTACCACCTAATGTCTTGAAGGTCATAACAGGTTGTTGATAAAAAATAAATTGGAAGCCAAAACCAACCAGCTACTAGTCTTGGGTATCTCGGCCCTTGGTGAATTCCAGAATAGCCTAAATATCACTGATCCTTACTGAATATTAAAACAATTAAAATATGATCAAGGAATCTGGCCTTTACCCTGGTGCCAACTTCCGGTGATGTGGTTTTGACCTTGGAACCAAGTTCTACTAATATTATAACATCCCTACTGCCATTGGTGTATAATAGTTTCTGCAAAAGAAAAACAGCTGGGGAACCACATGCAGGGGTCTGAGAGACACATGGGTCTCTCAAACAATTGGTTGGGGAACACAGTTTTAAAAGGCAGGTCCCACGAACACTCCTAAATTACTCATAACACATCTGTAGAAGAAAGTTTGTAGTATACTTACTCAGAAACCGAGTCACATGACGCGCCTCATCCGAAAATCCTGCTTCCACCGATGTCAAGATCTTTTCCAGGTTTTCGGCCTCAACTATGGATGGGACGTCATTTCTGCTATGGATGGGAACAGAACTATTCCTCTCCCTGGCGCATGTGCAGATTAGGTGGATTTAGGAGCTTGCAAAAGTGTCAAAGGGATGAATGGTTATGGCTCCAATCCCAGTGGAAGTGATGTCCTTCCATAACCCAGACCTGAAACCTGGTAAAGGACGTGACATTGGTGGAGGAATTTTCAGAAGAGGAGGGTAATGCAACCAGCTTCCCCAGAGGCCAAGCCACAACTTCAAGACGGTAAGAATATTACAAACTTTCTCCTACAGGCATGTTTGGTGTGGCCCTCTGGGTCCCGGAAAACCCCATTAAAAGGGACCTGTCACCTGTCCAGCAGAGAAACATCCTGCTGGAGTTTATTGTATCCGGCATAGCTGACTACTGCCTTTCCCTACTGAAGCCCATTGACTATAATACAACCCGGCGGGGACCTGGTATGCTTCCAGCACTCATGCTAGGGTTTGGCCAGACTAAAACTGGTGCAAGCAGCATTTTGGAAACATGCCCGATCCCTCCCAGGTCCTATTATAGTCAATAGGGCCAACTCCCTCTGGCTATGCCAGATACGATGAACAGTTTGCCGGATAGTTTTAACACTAGTGTGAAACTAGCCCTACATGAGGAATGCAAGTATTTACTAAAACAGACATGTCAGGAGAGGAGACAGGTCCTCTTTAAATGCTCCTAATTAACTGAAAATTATATATGCTCCTGGTGGAGTAGTCCTGATGGATTCACCAACAATCTGTTCACCAGTTATAACAAGGAGGTCTACCATCTGTAGATGTTTGCTAATGTCATAACTGATGATCTGTGTTCTGCCCACATGCCTGTTGCTTCATACAACAGATGATGAGGGTAGTAGTTATATCTGGACAATTTCATTGTGTATTCAATTGTAAAATGCGTTGAGCAAACCCCTCGCGGAGAGCTTACTATTTATAGTTGCTGGAGGAAGCTTGCCTTTGTTAGGAACACAATGTTTCTCTTCAGTTTTAAGATGCCTCATGGGGATGACTTACTTTAAATAAATAAATGATTAGAACAATGTTCACAACGATGTGTTACGAATCGGCTCCAATTAGGTTCTCTCGTTGAGAAGGGCTAGAATGTAATTAACACCAGTGGAAAAAACCTTTCAGAAAGAAACTGCTGACCACAATATACAGTAGATGGCCGCTGATGTTACGTATGATGGTGGACATGTGATCAAATGAAATGCTTCTGAAAAGTGGGGTAAGGTACACAACAAGTGGCAATAAGTGGCACTCGATATTTTTAAAGAGGCTCTGTCACCCAGTTCAAACCTATATATAGCCTGGTCCGTTTTTGCAGAAAAATAAACTTTTAAAAATATTCAAATGAGGCATCGGAGCAGTCGGAGGCGGGCTTATGCTGTCCGAGCACTGCTTTAGCTACGCCCCTTTCTCTTTCCTAATGCTGTCCGCCTCCACTAAATTACGCCCCCTTGCCACTTGATTGACAGCGCTAGACCGGTGACTGAACCCAGAACTGGCGGCGCATGCGCATAAGACATTTTCACAAGCCGGGACAGGAAAGAAAAAATCCTGTGCGCACGCGCCGGTAAGGAGGCGAGTGTGCAGGCACTGGATCTCAGAGCTAGACCAGTGGGTCTAGCGCTGTCAATCAAGTGGCAAGGGGGCGTGATTTAGTGGAGGCGGCCAGTATTAGAAAAGAAAAGGGGCGTAGGTAAAGCAGTGCTCGCACGGCATAAGCCCACCTCTGAGTGCTCCAGTGCCTCATTTGAATATTTTTAAAAGTTTGTTTTTCTGCAAAACCATAAAACTGACATCAGAATAAAAGGTATGGCTTTTATCAGCGTCATCAGCCCTACCAGGCTATATGCCTGGTAAAGTAGGTTTGAACTGGGTGACAAAGCCTCTTTAAGCTCTTCTTGTGACATGTAAAGAAAAAAGGATTTCACAATGGTTGCCCCACATTTATTATTGGCTTGCGCCATAGGTCGGTGCGAAATGCTGACGTACATAAAGGGTCATAAAGGGTGTAAGGATAGTTGTGCTTCTAGTATAGGAGGATGAGTTGCACCATTTGTATGTATCTAAGTGCCATTTTGTAACTTGTGTCAAATTAAATTTGCACCTATTTTTTACTGATTAAAAGCAGATAATAGTAAATATATTTTATAGTATATAGTTTTATTTTTTCATAGTTAATTTTTTTAATTTTATTCAATGGACATGATTATAGGAGTTGCCTTCTTTCCTGACCTGCTGTTAAGAGTACCTAGAGACAGGGGCGTAACTACCATAGCAGCAGACCATGCGGTTGCTATGGGGCCCAGGGCAAGAGGGGACCCAGTCTTAGTTGAGATTATCTCCTCTTCTACTGGAGGTGAAAACTTCCTCTAAAGGAAGAACTTTTAGCAAATGAAGCAGTGGAAAAAATGGTCCAAGGGTCACTGAAAGGGGTTTAGGCACTGCTATGGGGCCCTTACTTCTCTATGTACGTCACTGCCTAGAGATATGCTTTAGAGCATAGGGTCTGGTATGGATTCGCTATGCCACTAAACAGATTTGGTTTGGGGCTACTTCTAAGGGCTTTATCTAAGTGGACCCCCTGGTGTTCACCCATTAATCCCTATATAGGGATCTTTACTCTACTGCAGGGGAAGCACCAGGCCCCTACCTTTTGGAGTAGTGTCTGTTCAGTGACAGCTGACTCATGGGTGTGGAGCACTAAGGGATCAGTCAAAACTGTAGTCAGCTACAAGATGAGGCAGCAGAGGGTTAGGTAGGTGGCAAGAGATTAGGGCAGGCAGCAGAGGATCAAATGCAGTAGTTAGGCAGAAGTCGAGCACGAGTAGTCAGACAGTATAACAGTTCCCCTTTTCAGGGTCTAGCAAGCTAGGTAACCTAGACAAGAAGCATGCATGTGAAGTGGAAAAAGCAGCACTACTGTGGTGGTCATGTCCATCGTGAAGGAGCAGAGAGACGCCGACCGACAAGGTTTGCATTCCAACGGCCTTGCCCATCAGGAGAAAAAGATGTCTTGGTCACTTACTGCCCTGGTATTTAATGGGTGAAAGTGTCCCCATTAGTTCAGCTTGGATATGACCTTGTAATTGCCCTTTTTTAAGTGGATCAGTTCTGGTGGTAGGTTCCCTTTCATTTTAAAATCATTGAGTAACTATTTTCTCTTTTGAGAAATGTCTAGAATATTCTCCACAACACACAAAGTGCTTTGCTAAGAAATGTCTGTAAGTGAATTTGTGGTAAATGGCAGGGTTAAAGGAAAACGGAAAAAAGAGAAATGCGTACATGTGATATAATTTAATGTAGGTAACCAAAAAGCTATAAATTGATGCCAGTTCCTCTTTCAGCTTGCAGAATTTTGCATGAAAGGAAATAAGTAAAAAAAAATAAAATAAAAAGAAAGTCAAGCATGAATTGTCATCTATGATAATATTTCAAAAGTATCTTTATATCATACTGAAGATTAAGTGACCATCAAAGGAGCATTTATACATGGTAAATGCTTGATTGGTGGGAGTCTGACCACTGGGACCCCCACCTACCAGTCAGAGAGATCAGACCTCCACCAATCTAGAACTGAAATGCTCTTAAAACAAATACTGTAAGTAAGGAGTGCAATCAAATGAAATAGTAGTGATTCCCATAGTAACCAGTTATAGTGCTAATTTCAGGATCTATGGACGCAATGAGCTACACACATTGTTTGACTCAATGTAGTCTTCTGAAGATGGTGTCCATTTGGCCGTACCTTCTTCAGGTGCTCTATGTTTGTTATCCAGGCAGGTCTTTGAAGTTCAGAAAACAGTGGTTCCTCAAGTTACAATATTAATTGGTTCCAGGACGACCATTGTATGTTAAGACCATTGCAACTTGAGTAATCAGTTCCAAAGCCCCAAAATGTCATCTAAGATAAGAGAAAATGAAGATTTATGAAACATAAGCAGATAACTAAGTAAGATAAAATGAGTCCTTACATATGGTAGTCAGGAATAGCTGATAACTAGTAACTAATACAGATATTTTACCAGAGAAGTGCCATTAATTGGTTGAATCTGAGTCTGAAGGTCCTTTTACACGGGCCGATTATCGGCCGAAAAAGCGTTCCTAGGAACGCTAGGGCCGATAATCGGCCCGTGTAAAAGTGGCCCTAATCAGCCGACGAACGAGCAAAACGCTCGTTCGTCGGCTGATTGGATCTTTTGTAAAAACCAAAAGATCCGATCTGTCGGGCGCACATCGCCCTGTGTAAACAGGCGATGTGCGCCTGACAGCATGGAGCTTCCAGGCCGCACGAGCGATACAGCGATCACTCGTGCGGCCCGGCGCTCGATTCATCGGGCCGTGTAAAGGCTCCCTGAACGAGCGCCGATGTCGCTGATCGGCGCTCGTTCAGGGAGACTTTATCGGCCCGTGTAAAAGGGCCTTGAGACATTGTATGTTGAGTCTGGTTTCAACTTATGATGGGTCAGAAAAGACCATTGTATGCCGGAAATATTGTATCCTGAGGCCATTGTATCTTGAGGGATCACTGTACTTGGCCTAAAAGTGGGACCTTCTAGGGCATGCACAGTCAGACAGGGGTGCCCAGGGCCCACCAGTATAACTCACTGTGGGGGCCCACTGTATGGATACATTCACATATTACCTCCTCATACAGCAGCAGGCAGCAGCAAGGGGATACAAGATGATTGAGTATTGGGGTCCCCGAAGTGACTTTGGGAAGGCAGGTCTCTGGGAAAACAATATACTTGCTGACCTTCCTCTGTACCTAAGTCATCTCAACTACCTGACCAGGTAGTTTCTTAAATAATTTACCAAGTTTTGTTATTTGAACATAGGCTGGTTGAGGTGCTATACACTGCCTATCTTTTTGTAGTGCTGCAAGCTTACTGTGTTATGTGCCACTTGTGCCTGGGGTGGGGGACTAGGGGTCCACCTGTACCTCTGTGGACCAGTCGGAGCCTGAAGGCAGGACTGCAGCTAGTGATTGACAAGAGGCACCAGTTGCCATTACTGACCAGAGCTAGGGCTGTGACAGTACTCCCAGTAGCTAACATGGAATTGCTGAAGTGCAAAAGTGTTATGTCACCCACGTGGGCTGGGACCAGGTTATATAGGATGGAGTCTTTTCTGCCAGGTCAGGGATGTGACTGGGCATTTACTGAAGTGGCCCACTGCCCCGGGCAACTGGGAGCTGGAGGCCAGCAGCTAAGTGTAACTGGGCCCAGTGCAAAAGGGTGGAGGCATCCCGCTGTGTGAGGGACAGAGGAAGAATGTGCCATAAGCCACAGAATAGGGGAGGATGGGAGTGGCAGTGGCTCTGACTGCAATATTCATTCACAGTGCCAATCCTCAAACTGATGCTCCCAGGGCCTTGGCAGTGATAGGAGGCCGCATCCTTTCTTCCCCCATGGCAAAAACTAATATTGGGGCTCCTGCCTGATGGTAGTTGAGGGGCCCTTGGTGTTGAGTGTTTGGTGTAGGTGCAAGGCAGGAGATGTAGGTGCTGTAACCAGAGAATTGTGCTGGAGACAGTAACCAGGCTAGCTGCAGAAGGTAAACATCTCTCTTTACTACAATGTAGAGTGAGAGTTGTAATACATCCAATAGTATCAAAACACAGTTCCAAATCCAGACAGTGATGTATGGATTATAGTACTCCTTCGTCTTATCTCTCCAAAGTCTCTTCCTGCAGAATCTAAGGCTGGCAATATTATTCTTGCAATGGTGGCTGTAATTTCTATCTGAGGGGTACAGGATTAAGATACGGTGGGTCAGACATGTTCAAAAGTGAATGGTGTTTCAGCAATGTCCCTCTCACTGCAGTAAAGCCCTAGTATTAAAGGCCTAGTACTCTGTGGACCGAGCACATGTAGTTCCCTCTCACTTCCTCAACTAGAAACTGATTGCTTGAGCAAGGGGTGGTCCTAAATCTATCACCTAACCTCCTACAAGGGCACAGTCAAGATCATTAACCCCCACTGATCCATACAGAGATAATGCTGGTACATTACAAGGCGTTAACATATGAAATAATGATACATAAAAAGAACGGTTTGCAAAAACCTTATCCTGGGGTTATGCATTTGATCAGCCTACAACAAAGAGTGTGATTTTTTTGCTCATGAATCCACCACTGATGCCGACGGTAGCATATGTTCCTCTTCCACCGAAATTGCCCAATTCCTGTGTCTTTATCATAGAATTACACTTCCCTAAGCGCGTCTGAGGAGAGGAGAGGAGACTGAGGGACTGGCATCTAGCTACATCTGCAAGCATTCCCCACCACCACCTATTAAATGGGTCTTTTGAGAGAGAGAGGGAGAGAGATGCTAAAAAAAAAAAAAAAAACTGCTTCTCTTGTGCTGATCCTATATTATATTTTACTCCAGAGCTGCATTCATAATTCTGCTGGTTGTTAAAGAAAGCAATCAAGAAAGCTGTCAAACTCTTAAGAGTTTAGTTTAGCTCTCATAATGCAACAAGAGAAAGAGAGTTTTTTTGTTGTTTTTTTTGTTGTTTTTGATCACCTACTCCTCCTCAACTCTTTTTATTGGTTATGTATTGCACTCAGTATTACAGTAAATGGGAAACCTACCAAAACAGGGGTGCACCTAGCCTTTCTGCTGCCTGAGGCGAAAACTGAAACATCCTCCCCCCCAATGCCAATTTCTTAACATAACCCCTTTGTCACAATGAAAGCGCTCATTGCCCATGGCCCCTCCGCTGCCCCCTTCTTGCCCCTACCTGGTGCTGCCTGAGGCAATAGCCTCACCTGTCCTCATTGGTGGAGCACCCCTGTACCAAAAGTATGACCTATGAACAAGCTCTAATGTATACTGCCATAGTTTTTTTTTAACGTTAAAACCACCATCAAGTAATGCTATGACCTCCATGGTGCCAGATATGCACAACAGTATCTGCAGAGGAGGGACTACATTTAGGGGACTGATCTAGACTAAAGGTGGATTTAGATGAGCAGATAATTGTTACGATTCGATTGCAAGCGATTGAAGATGGAGAATCGTGGCATGTAAATGTTTGAGGGATCTGATGAAAAATGCTTGTTCAATGTCTGTGAAATCGTTGACGCGAAGAAGTGCAATCATCATTTGTTGTTAATGAATTGCATTATGTAAATGTGCAGCGTGTACATTGTGTACATTCTTGACGATAGAGAGCCCTGTGTAGGCAGGCGCATTAACGATTATACATTTAAAAAAAATTTACACAATAATCCTTTAAAGGGAGTTTCCAGGATTTTACTACTGATGACCTATCTTCAGGATAGGTCATCAGTATCTGATCAGTGGGGGTCCGACACCAGGGAGCTGTTTGAGAATGTACCTGCGTTCCTGTGAGCACCACTGCCTTCTCTCAGCTCACCAAGCACAGCGCCGTACATTGTATAGTGGCTGTGCTTGGTATTGCACTCAGCCCCATTCACTTGAATGGGGCTGAGCCACTCCTAGGCCACGTGACCGATGTACATGACGTCACTGGCCTAGGAAAAGCTTAGAGAAGTCCATGGGGCTCAAGGAAGCACCAGTGCCTTCTCAAACAGCCGATCGGTGGGGGTCCTGTGTGTCGGACACCCACTGATCAGATATTGAGTAGGGATGAGCGAACTTTTGAAAAGTTTGGTTCGCTTCGCTTCGGTTGCTGCTACAATAATGGGAGTCTGATAGGGTATAGTTTCGTGTACTTGCAGTTGCTATTACAATGAAAAAAGTGGAAAAAATCCAAGTGACTTCAACAACGGCGACGCAAAATATACGCATATTTGAGAATCTACACTAATGTGTACGCTAATGTGAACATTCCCGCACAAATAACGAACATACAGTCTAGCGTTGTCAAAGGTACGCTACTTAACTGAATGAATATGTACGCATTAGAGTACACATACACTGCGTCTGCGAACATTCCTACTCAAGTAACGAACATACAGTCTAGCGTTGTCAAAGGTACGCCACTTAACTGAATATATACGCATTAGCGTACTCATACACTGCGCCTGCGAGCATTCCTACTCAAGTAACAAACATACAGTACGCTACTTAATAATGTACACTAATGCGTATGCTAATGCGTATGAATTCATAAAATGCGTGTACACATTAGTGAAAATTCTCAAATATGCGTATATTTAGGGTATGGCATATGGCATATTCCATACCCTAAATATACGCATATTTGAGAATGTTCGCTAATGTGTACGCTTTTTATGAATTCAAACGCATTAGCGTACGCATTAGCATACATTCTCAAATATGCGTATATTTTGCGTCGCTGTTATTTTAACCAGATTCGTTACAAACTTTCTCAAAATTCGGTTTGGTGACTAACCGAACTTTTGGGAAAGTTCGTAACGAATCTGGTTCATTACGGTTCGGTTCGCTCATCCCTAATATTGAGGATAGGTCATCAGTACTAAAATCCCGGAAAACCCCATTAATTTAAATGCTAGTTGTCTGCTAGAAAGTTCGGTCGGTAGTCGCTTGTGTCGGTGATCACTTAAACAATTGTCTGCTCGCTTAAACCCACCTTTAGTCTCAGCTCCCATTTGATGCTAGTAAAAATCATATCCAACACTAGGCCAACTGTGACCTTGACCTCTGGTGCTAAGGAGCAATATTAATAATATTAATATCTCCTGCAGATTTTTACACAGCACCCACTGGCAGGGATGAGTGAACTTCAGTTTTTGAAGTTCAGGTTCAGATTTACTCTGAATTGCGTTACCATGGAACATGGAGTCCTCTCCTGCATAACGGAAACTGGACGAATCCGTTATGCAGCCCATAGACTTCTTTTATGATGGAATGCATAACAGAATGCCTCTAAAGGCATTCCATCATTGAACTGCGTTATTTACATGGTAACGGAATCCATAACTCAATTCGGCGTAAACCCGAACAAAAACTGAAGTTCATTCATCCCTACCCTCTTGGCTCTGTCTAAATGGCAGAACCCTCCTCTATTACCAATATGTCTAAAGCAGAGAACCCCTTTAAGGAGAACTTATTATCAATAATATTTAGTACTAAAAACCTTATTTATTGTACTTTTTGTCTTATTGTAATGTAAACCATTTTATACTTTTATTATTGTTTTTATTATTAGAGATAAGCAAATTTCTTGAAATTTTTACAAATCGCAAAAATTGGTCACCAGTTTCAATTCTGGTCCAAGTAAATTCAACCCGAATGGATAATGTATGAGACTCTGAGGTCTCCTAGGACTGTATCCAACCCCTTTAAAGGGAACCGGTCATCAACTTTATGCTGACCTCACTGAGGGCAGCATAAAATAGTAACAGAAATGCTGATTTCAGCGGTGTGTCACTCATGTAAGTGGTTGCTGAGAACCAGCTTCATAATCATTGCAGACCAGGCCTTGAAAAGAGTCAAATCTATCTGAGAAGAGTCATGGTTATTGATAATTTCCTGCTCTCCCGCCCATCTGCTGATGATTGGCAGTTTTCTCCTAGAGAGAAAGGGAGAAAACTAGGTAGAAAACTGTCAGTCATCAGCAGGTGGGCGGGTAGAGCAGGAGATTAGGAATAACCATGACTCTTCTCAAGTAGATTTGACTCTTTTCAAGGCCTGTGCTGCAATGATTATGAAGCTGGTTCTCAGCAACCACTTACTTTTAGCTCATGAGTGACACACCACTGAAATCAGCATTTCTGTCACTATTTTATACTGCCCTCAGTGAGGTCAGCATAAAGTTGATGACAGGTTATCCAACACTAAAAAATGCCCCCATATTCCGGGCCCCTGACACTAATTCTACTTACCAGTCTCTCCGCGCATCTCCTGGTCCCCACACCGCCACTGCAGCTTCTCCGCGTACGCGCATAAAAACATCCGGGGTCGGGGGGGGGGCAGCAAATGGCAGGTGGGGACGGGGAACAGGAGTGGCGCAGGGAGAGGGGAGCCAGGTAAGTAGAATTAGTGTGAGGGGCCCAGCATGTGGGGGGGGGGTGTCGGATAACCTCTTTAACCCCAAGACAGAATTAGTAATATCAAAGGGACAGTGACTGTTTAATAGCACCCTGCACGGTCTAATATATATATTTTTTTTTTTAAACAGTCCCAAAATGATCCTTTTTTGATGGCACATCTGAGTCCTCTCTGTAAAATGGTGGCCGCCTTTTTGAGTGATTCATGTGGTACAAATCACAAAAGCAGCAGATTTGATGGAATCTATTTTTAAAAAAAAAATTGCAATGAATTTGATTTGTTTAGAATTGATTAACTCATTTCTAATTATTATTTTTAGCATTACTATACTGCCTGTATTATTATTATTATTATTATTATTATTATTATTATTATTATAAATAAATAAATATTAAGATAATGATTATTACTATTTATGAGATGTAGTCACATCCATTTAACACCCCCATCGTTCACCATCACACCAGTGCATAATCTCCTCCAAGTTTTTAAAACTATAGGCATATTGTTGTCTGTATTGCCTGCTTAGAAGTAAAAATTAGGAGCCATAGATCACTCAACGTAGTCTGGCAGTTTCCCGAAATCTTCTTACGTCAAACCAGGTGGCGATGGAGTGATGAGGGTTTAGGAGCTGAGAGGAGCAGGTGTCCAGCTGGGTATCAGTATAACAGGAGTCAGGCTGCGGTATAGTCGGGCAATTTATAGTTCGCCAAAACCACTAGCATTATTGACGGATGTAAAAAGACATGAACTCTCGGCTTGTGTGTAACTACAAGTGTCAGCAACTCTGCCATCAAGGGTCATACACCGACATGTAGATCAAGCATTTGAAATCTAGGCGCATGACTAGTGCTGAGTGGATTGAAATTGAAAAAGTGGACTTCGATACGAATTCCAGGGAAAATTTGATTAGCCGCGAAGCCAAATTTTCTCGTGTTTCGTGGTAATTAATCAATTTTCCCTAAAATGGCTGTAAATTCATACTCACCCAATCCATTTGTGCGCAGAGTCCGCCGCTGCTATCTCGATATCCCGCACAAAATCTTGTGCGCAGTGAATCTTCAATAAAAAGATAGATAGATAGATAGATAGATAGATAGATAGATAGATAGATAGATAGATTTGGAGAGATGGATAGATATTAGATAGATAGATAGATAGATAGATAGATAGATAATAGACAGATATTAGAAATAGATATGATTTGATGGATAGATAGACAGACAGACAGACAGACAGACAGATAGATAGATAGATAGATAGATAGATTTGGAAAGATGGATAGAGAGATAGATAGATAGATAGATAGATAGATAGATAGATAGATAGATAATAGACAGATTTTAGAAATATATATGATTGGATGATAGATAGATAGATAGATAGATAGATAGATAGATAGATAGATAGATAGATAGATTTGGAAAGATTGATAGAGAGATAGAGAGATAGATAGATAATAGACAGATATTAGAAATATATATGATTGGATGATAGATAGATAGACAGACAGATAGATATTAGAAGTAGATATGATTATGATTGAATCTTGCGCGCAGTGAATCTTCAATAAAAATGGCCGTGGCGGACTCTTCGTGAGCAAATGGATAAGGTGAGTATTTTTTTTTTTACAGATTAACCCCTGACAGCCCTCAATGGTCATCTCAGATGCAGCAATGAACGCAGCATCTGAGTGGTTCAATGATGGGGGGGGCGGCACTATCGCCATTCCTCGTCATTGTGCCCGCTACTCACAAAGAAATTTGTCATGAAGCATTGTGATAATATAAATATAATAAACAAACTGGGTAATGTATAGATAGATCGAGAGATAGATAAGATAGATAGATAGATAGATAGATAGATAGATAGATAGATAGATAGATAGATAGATTTGGAGAGATGGATAGATAGATAGATAGATAGATAATGATAGATAGATAGATAGATAGATAGATAGATAGATAGATAGATAGATAGATAGATAGATAGATATTAGAAATAGATATGATTAGATAGATATTGATTGATTGATTGATTGATTGATAGATAGATAGATAGATAGATAGATAGATAGATAATAGACAGATATTAGAAATAGATATGATTTGATGGATGGATAGATAGATAGATATTAGAAGTAGATATGATTATGATTGAATCTTGCGCGCAGTGAATCTTCAATAAAAATGGCCATGGCGGACTCTTCGTGAGCAAATGGATAAGGTGAGTATTTTTTTTTTAACAGATTAACCCCTGACAGCCCTCAATGGTCGTGGGCTGTCAGCAATGGGCGATCAGCAATGAACGCAGCATCTGAGTGGTTAAATGATGGGGGGGCGGCACTATCACCAATCCCCGTCATTGTGCTTGCTACTCACAAAGAAATTTGTCATGAAGCATTGTGATAATATAAATATAATATACAAACTGCGTTATGTATAGATAGATCGAGAGATAGATAAGATAGGTAGATAGATAGATAGATAGATAGATAGATAGATAGATAGATAGATAGATAGATTTGGAGAGATGGATAGATAATAGATAGATATACAGATATTAGAAATATATATGATTAGATAGATAGATATTATTAGATAGATAGATAGATAGATAGATAGATAGATAGATAGATAGATATTAGAAATAGATTTGATTAGATAGATAGATTTGGAAAGATGGATAGAGAGATAGATAGATATATAGATTTGCCCAGGAGCCCAAATAGGTCATCCCACCCCTATTTGCCAGGAATTATTAGTGAAGGTTTTTATCTGATATGTAATACAGTAAATTAAATGAAGCTGGGGATGTAATGAGAAGACTCCTCTAAAGCACTTTAATTATGGTCTTAAATTATTTATTTATTTTTTTAAATAAAATTCTGTAAAGGAAAAACACCCAGAACTGGCTCATTGGATGTTACGTTGACAATTTTGCTGCAAAGAAAATTTCACAAGTGAAGCGATGTCTTCCGTTCAGCAGAGGGAGTCATTGACACGCAGAGCTGAGCTCAAGAACGCTTTAAAGCAAAAAAAGTTCAGTTAAATTGCAAAGATTTCCGTCATGTTGATTGCACTGCGTTGGCTAAAGTGGTAATTACAGGGATCTATGTTTAAGTGTAAATGTAATGCAATCTCACAGAATTAACTGTACCAGACGCATCAAAGAAATTAATTCCGTTTTAAGGCATAATGGAGTTTACAAGAAGTGTTTCATAGTTTTCACCGTCTTCTTTCTGCAAGATGTTTTTGAAGGATTTATAAAGTCTTTTCCTGTCACCGGAAAACGTGAATACAGAATTTAAATTTCATTATAAAATGAATCACGGTCTAAAAATGATGAATAATTTCTATGAAACTGCATGGAAATTGATCATTCTGCATGTGTTTTCATTTGATAAAATCACTTACAGTTACAGTAATATTCAATGTCTGGAGGCAGACACAAAATATAAAAAAATCAGCAGCCCCTCAGCTTTCCCTCTCAGGTTTTAATTGGTTATTTCCTGCCATGTCGTTGGAGGTTAGAGGAGAAAATAGAATATTTAAAGGGATTTTCCAGTTTCCATTAACATCCTTTAAAATAATAATTTATGAAGGTAGTTGTAATTTTGTAATGTATGTCTGCTACCGTTTTTGCTCCTCTCTTCTGTTCTGGGCTGTGGTCACATGACCATGTCCATGCAGCTGTTTTCTATTTCCTGCAATGTTATGTCTATGGGCGGGGCAGTGATAGGGGAGTGTCTATGTAACTAGCTGGTGGGAGGAGCTATAAACTAGCTGTGCGTTGTTAGGGACAGTGATAGGGTAGTGTCTATGTAACTAGCTGGGTGGGAGGAGCTGTAAACTAGCTGGGTGTTGTTAGGGGCAGTGATAGGGGAGTGTCTATGTAAGTAGCTGGGTGGGAGGAGCTGTAAACTAGCTGGGTGTTGTTAGGGGCAGTGATAGGGGAGTGTCTATGTAACTAGCTGGTGGGAGGAGCTATAAACTAGCTGGGTGTTGTTAGGGGCAGTGATAGGGGAGTGTCTATGTAACTAACTGGTGGGAGGAGCTATAAACTAGCTGGGTGTTGTTAGGGGCAGTGATAGAGGAGTGTCTATGTAACTAACTAATAAACTAGCTGGGCGTTGTTAGGAGCAGTGATAGGGGAGTGTCTATGTAACTAGCTGGATGGGAGGAGCTATAAACTAGCTGGATGTTAGGAGCAGTGATAGGGGAGTGTCTATGTAACTAGCTGGGTGGGAGGAGCTATAAACTAGCTGGATGTTAGGAGCAGTGATAGGGGAGTGTCTATGTAACTAGCTGGGTGGGAGGAGCTATAAACTAGCTGGGTGTTGTTAGGGGCGGTGCTGAAGATGTGGCAGAGATAGAAGAAGTGCATCATGGGTTTGGTTGGATCCAGTAACAGGAAGTGCTAAATACAAGATGGGAACAAACCAGAGGCACTGGTTTATATGAAAAAGAAATATCTAGCACTCCATGGAATAAAATTATTCAGGCTTTATTAGAAATCCTGGTGAAATCGTGATGAAATTGGGTCGGGGTGAAATTGGGTCAGGAAGTCCAAACTGAAATTAAAAAAAAGGGAAAGATATACATGAGGTAAGCAACTATATGTGCATATCTGATAAAACCATAATCCCAGAAACCTTTTTAATCTTCAGCAGAAAAAAAACAAGACATAAAAAAATGTCTCTAATAGGTCACTGGTATGACCCCCAGACCAGGTCAGGGCCCAATGTACTTATTCAATTTGTCAAGGAACAAGTTTCCAACAGTTTCAAGCCTAGATGCAACTTTTGCCCCTGACCAGGAGAATTATTTCCTGCAACGTAGGGGTGAATGATGAAGTGGTAATTACTATGGCATATAGATAGTGAAATTCCCTTAAAGTGTAACTGTCATTCTTTTTTTTATTTGTGTAATGTGTAGGGGCGGTGAAACTGACCATAATATACTTTAATTTACTGAAATCGTACATTTCTAT
This sequence comes from Rhinella marina, assembly GCA_900303285.1. Taxonomy (NCBI): domain Eukaryota; kingdom Metazoa; phylum Chordata; class Amphibia; order Anura; family Bufonidae; genus Rhinella; species Rhinella marina. The sequence continues at coordinate 51,398 of ONZH01009664.1, forward strand.
TAGACAAATAACTCTAAAGTGGCCCATTCTGAGCCTTAGCAACGCTCCTCTGTCTTCTGTTTCTATGACTGTATTTCACTATAGTGGTCTGTGTATTCCCCTGCTTCTTAAATGTTCTCTACTCTTGCTAGGAAATGTCTTATAATCCAGATATATAATCCTTATTATATTTAAAGGGAACTTGTCATCATGAAAATGCAATGTAATCTGCCAAAAGCTCATTATAGAGCAGGAGGAGCTGAGCAGATTGATATATAATGTTGTGGGAAAAGTATAACTCAGTATAACTTGCATATCCTTAAAGTGCAACTGTCATTCTTTTTTTTATTTTTGTAATGTGTAGGGGTAGTTATGCTGACCATTTTTGTAATATACTTTAATTACTGAAATTGTACATTTCTATTAGAAAAATAGCTCTAAAGTGGCCCTTTTTGAGCCTTATTATTATTTATTATTATTAAAGCGCCATTCATTTCATAGCGCTGTACATATGACCTTAGCAACGCTCCGCTGTCTTCTGTTTACATAACACAGTCAGTGTTCGCAAATCTCCACAGTTATGTAAACAGAAGACAGAGGAGCATTGCTAAGGCTCAAAATAGGCCACTTTAGAGATATTTTCCCCCCAGAAATGTACAATTTCAGTAATTAAAGTATATTACAAAAATGGTCAGTATCACTGACCATACACATTACAAAAATAAAAAAAAAAGAATGACAGTTACACTTTAATTTAAATTCCTAATCATTCCGGGCTATGAAGTCAAGAAGCTGGTGCTATCAGTGATTGACAGCCTTCCCTCTATGACTGTGTATACACAGATAGCTGTCAATCACCGATAGGACCGCCTCCTGGACTTCACAGGCCAGAATGACCAGAAATTTAAATGAATAAATTACCTGTTTAATTGAGTCTTTTTCCCACAAAGCTATATATCAGTCTGCTCAGCTCCTCCTGCTCTTTACCATGCAGGTGGCAGATTACACTGCATTTCCATGGTGACAGGTTCCCTTTAAGAATCCAACACCTTGATCTTGATGATTCAGGATTTAAGGAAATTTCCTATCGCTAATTTTCTTGTATCCAGTAATCTAGTACATTTGATAATCCAGCATATTGTCAGACCCTAGTAGACATTTCATTGTGCAGTGATTGTTTAATGGTTTGGCGAAGAGTTTTTACTTTAATGAAATGTACTGTTAAGCTCATAAAGTGGGAACTAAAAACTTGTTAGTTCAGAAAAAAATATTCTATTTTTGCTACAAAAATTGTTATCTGGTATTTGGCATCTATTTCTGCATGCTTCCAAACCTGCTTATGAGTGCAGAGGAGAACATGACATGGAGAGGTGGAGCAGTCCATGTATTACACTTGGCAATACTGAAATACTATAGTGCGCCAAAGGGCATTTTCTTTGTTTTTAAGCATTTTTCTAATAACGCTTCTTTAATTTTTCTTATGAATGCCCCAGGGTTTTACTTGAGGACTGGTTTGCCCCAGGCCACCATGAGTAAGAGCACCATATATCATCAGCACTTCTCTTTCCAGGCAATGGGTGATATAGTTACTAAATGCACATGTAAATATCAGGTTGCACAAGTTCTCTTGGTGCCCAAAGCGAGGTTTAGATGATACATCCACTCTTCCACCCTTGGTCTCTGGCATTTAGCATTAATTATTCTCTTGGTGCCCTAGGCTGCCGCCTACTCTGCACACCCTCCGTCCTTAAATTCATAGGCCAGCTGAGAAGCTATAATCTAGCAAAATTTGAAGCAAAAATAAAAAAAAATACTAAAAAATAAATTTCACACAAAATTTTTGAGAAGCTTAGACACTATGAAGGAGATCTATGAAACTATCTTAGCAGTCAAGTACAGTCCAGCTTTCATTTCTTGCAGTCCTGTAGAAAAATGAAAGCTGTGCTGTGATTGGTTACAGTGGGCAACAAAGGCGATTTTATAAATGTATAATCAAACTGTAGTAGGCATACCCCCACCTGGGTTCACTTGGCACAAACTATGTAATAATTAATCATTGCTGTTCAATAGATTATTACACCAAATTAAAATGAATTACATAAAACCATTTCATCATGTATATAATAATAGATGATACATTGTCCTTGTTGGTTAGTACATAAGTAACATGCCAGGATGAGAATTTTTGTAATGCAACAATATTGCTACTCGTAAATGTTGCTAATAAGGAGGACTAGTGTATGTAGCACTTCACTACTACTTCTTACCACCCTCTGTTTGGCATAACAGTGACCCTTGATTGGTGTTGTTGGTTGCGCACTGCTGGACTACATGCACTCGACTTGACATACCGACACTCGCTTCCTGATGACTAAGGTGGTGGCTAGGGTTGAGTGAATCGAACTCCAAGAAGTGGAATTCAATCCGAATTTCAGAGAAAATTTGATTCACCGCAAAGCCAAATTTCCTCATGCTTTATGGTGACGAATCGAACGGCGGTAAAAAATAAGAAAAATTATACTTACCTCATCCGTTTAAGCCAGCCACCGCCATCTTGATTGAAGACTTTGCATAAAGTCCCGTGTGCGGTGACTTATGACGTCACCACGCAGGCCGACGTGACGACTTCATCACAGGCCACGCAAGATTTTGCTCTAGATCATCAGTCAAGATGGTGGCAGTCAGCTCTTTGCGATCAAATGGATGACGGTACACTGTATTATTGCTGTCAGATGCTGCGATCAGCTATGAACACGGCATTTCAGAGGTGCAATGATGGGGGCGGCGCAATCGTCACTTCCTTGTCATTGCACTTACTACTTACAAAGAAATTCACTTCGTGGAGAAGAAATTTGTCACAAAGCAAATTTTTGGTAAAATTTGGCAGAGCAGCTGAATCAATTTTTTCAATACTTCGCTCCTCACTAGTGGTGGCAGTGGATCGCAACTTGTCCACTTTCAGCTGGTATGTGGAATTAAATCATGGAGCCTTTGGTGATTGCGGTTGTTGCGCATGTTGCGGTTTGCTCTCCGTTCTGGAGATGGAACGGAATGCTTTTAGGAGCATTCCGTTGTCTTCAGTTCAGCTTTGTCCCCATTGACAATGAATGGGGACAAAACGGAAACGTTTTTTTCCGGTATTGAGCCCCTATGACGGAACTCAATACCGGAAAAAGAAAACACTAGTGTGAAAGTAGCCTAACTACTAGTGTAGCAAGTATTATAAGGGCCATTGGGCCTAACAGCTAAGGGCTTCATCTCCACTCAGAGGTGCAGTGAAAACTGTGGATGATGGAAGACGGGCATGAGAAAGAGAACAGAGCGGGCCTCAAGTTTTGGACCATTTCTAATTTACTACACCCCTGCCTCTAGATCTGATTTTGGAGATACCGTGTATACTCATTATTACAGCATTTATATGTCACACAGTATATTTTATGCTATAAAAATGTATATAAAACCAAAGACAATCGGAATGCTCTCCCCACCTCATCATACAATCTAATGTAACAGTGCCAAGTACTGAACAGTTACTTTAAGAAATTTGCAAGCTCATTGAAGATGAATGAATAGAGCAGGCGGCACAGGCCCTAACAGTCAAGGAAACACTGTTTACAGTACCTCGCTGCTTATCTTTTCTTTTTTTTTTTTTTTTTTTGCAAGAAGCTACCTGCTAGAGAACATCAGATACAAATGTCAAACCGCAGATGTTCTGCAGATGTACCTTTGGTGCATGCTACAGGGTTACTTGACGTAAAGTGAACCACAAAGGCAGAGTTGTATAGCACGGCTTCCTATTGTATACAAACACATATATACCTGTGTGTTGTCAGTTACATGAGCATATCTAACATAACCACATATCCTGCATAGTATAGCCTGCAGAGGCCAAGTAACAAGAAGGCAGTGTACATTTCACTAATCCTGATGCTATTTCCAATCAATGTAATCATTAGTGTAACTATAGCCGGAGAAGCTGCTAGGGGGCCCAGACGTTGAAGGGCCCACACAGGTGCAAGAGCATGGTACCTTTCTGTAGGGGATAACATGATGGTGGATTTCTGCTATTTAGCTCTACCAATTAGGTTCTCTGATATATATAGCACTGTTATCCATTTCTTTTCTATGGCGCCCTATAAAGTCTAGTTATGCCTCTGAAAATAACTTTTATTTTAAGACTAACAGTGGCACATGGCTTATTTCCATAATTTTTTCCTGTTGTTTTGCAATATTATGTACACCCAGCATGACCTTGTATGGTTGGCAGGGACAGCATTAACCACCCTGTTCACCTAGGGCTGGTTCTGCTTCCTGTTGGGGGCTTCTAGTTTAGTGAGTGAGGAGGAAGGAAGTCCATGTGCTCCTTCTAAGGCCTCAGGATCCAAAGATTAACTAATATCTCTGAAAGTTACTGGTTCTGCTACAGCAAGAAAGAAAGAAGGAAAGATAAGTTAGAATCTGTATGGCCAAACATAGGAGTCAGCAATGTAACCTGCTACTACAGATATTCAGACTTTGCTGCTTGTGAGGGATTACAATTACGACACCCATCACACTTAACCATGTCCTGGCAAGATGTACCTCTAAAGACCTGTATCCCACAGTGGTCATTACAGCAAAAATTGCCTGATTACAGTTACTAGCCAGAGAGAGAGAGCATACCAAGAATGCCATTATCTGCTAGCCACCATACCTCGACATCTGGGGAAATGATTTGCAGTCTGTAAATATTATTGTTGGATGTATTACAAGTCCAATTTTCCACTCAAGTAAAAAGAGATGTTTCTTCTCTTGCTCTGGCCTGAGTTCCTTACTCCTACGATACCATGTGCTGGCCATTGGACTATTACACCTCCTGGTGAGTTATGAGCTAAGTCCCAGTCCTTTACTGTACCAGGAGAACATCACCTGGTGACAATAGTCTTTGTGTGGACCATAAATCAGTTGGCTCAACACAAATACACTGCAGGTTATGTAGTTAATACAGTTGAAAAAAGACATAAGTCCATCAAGTTCAACCAAGGTGTTAGGTCTGTAGAGGAGCGGAGCTCATGACTAACCAATGGAGCCACCAGTAAGCAGATGACATCATATACAGTGGTGCTTGAAAGTTTATGAACCCTTCAGAATTTTCTATATTTCTGTACAAATTTGATGTAAAACCACATCAACTTTTCAGGAAAATGATCCAATATCACATGTATGTGAACCTTTAGGAATAGCAGATAATCTGAAAGTGAAGTTAAAGTCAGATGTTTTCAATCAACGGGATGACAATCAGGTGTGAGTGGGCGAACTGTTTTATTTAAAGAACAGGGATCCATCAAAGTCTGATCTTCACAATACATGTTTGTAGAAGTGTATCATGGCACAAAAGAAGATTTCTGAGGACCTCATAAGAAGAGTTTGAATTTGACAAATTTTTAGGTTAAATTTATACAGAAATATAGAAAATTCTAAAGGGTTCACAAACGTTCAAGCACCACTGCATAATATGAATGGACCAAAGGATAAACATTATCGTGGGCATGCTTATTTAAGGAAGCAATAGATTCTCTTACCTCCAGGGTCTGGTGCAGCTGTACAGGTTGCCCACATGGTATGTCCGCACTTCCATAACCAGACCAGAAAGGAATTTCACTGTGATGAGTGCCCAGCCTATCCAATCACATTGAAAGTGGCTGAATGAAGAATGCAAATATTGGCGACAGTGTACATATAAAGGCATAATATACCGTATGTGAGGTGAGAGATGGAGCAAGGAAAGGAGCCTAGCACCATTACATGAGAGGGTATCAGTCAACTCTGCATTAAGAACTACTTATAGTAAATGGGATGAGTTTTTAATTAAATGGGTTTTCCCATGATATATATAAAACAATAAAACTCATATCCAGAGATCTTCACATTCATTGCTCCAATTGCTTTACTAGATTTACTTGAGCTGGCAGCTTATGGGCATGTCCTTTCTCATCGGGTGTATCCTTTCTGCTGCTATTTTCCTATCAAAGCTCCCAGAGCATGTATTTTCTGCATGCACGTCCGTATGAATGGTTCTGCATCCGTTCCGCAATTTTGCGGAACGGGTGCGGACCCATTCATTTTCAATGGGGCCGCAAAAGATGTGGACAGCACACAGTGTGCTGTCCGCATCTGCACTTCCATTCAGCGGCCCCACAAAAAAATAGAACAGCCATGGGTAGCCACGGACAAGAAAAGACATTTCTATAGTGCCGGCACATGGCCAGTGTTCGTGTTTTGCGGATCCGCAAACAGCAGGGTATACAGATACATTTAACTGAATATTTTATTTACTGGCAATGCAAACATTTTTAATTACTAAAGTACTGTGGTCCCTCAAGATACGATGGCTTTAGGATACAAGATTTGGAAATTTGGTCTCTCTGGAGAATCAAATATAATTCCCAAGAGCAGGAGCTCTGGAGTGTGCTTCCTCTCCATTCAGTAGCTATACTGGAACTGGAATTTTTAACTGAGTCTGCAGCTCTTCCAAGAGTTCCAGAAGTACAGGTCCCAAGCACATCACTGCTCAGGTCTGTTAGAGTCCTGGTGACAGGTACATAGCTTATAAATGTTGTATAAACGCTGCACTGAAACTCCCCTTCCTGGCAGAAAGCAGGACCAGCCCACTCCTACCAAGAGGGAAGAAACAGGGTGGTTAGCCCTGGTCCTGCCAACACTTTGCCATCCGTACCTCATCTGGCTGGTACATAATCCAAAACAATAAAATACATAACATTATGCAATACATAACTATTTACATTGCAGCTACCTCCAGGTTAAAGTGGTTCTCCGGGAATTAAGAAAATGAAAATACATAAATATTACTTTATTATAAATATATTCCCAAATACCTTTCATTAGTTATAAAGGCTCGTTTTGTCTGGGAGGCAATCATTAAGAGAAACAAAATGGCCGCCATCCTATTAGTACACACAAAACCATGTGCTAATCACACAACAGGACAAGTTACTTCAGAGCACTGAGGTAAAGAGCTGCCTCATCCTCCTCTCTGCTCTGCTTGTCAGGGATTATGGTCCTGAATACAGTTTAATATTTTTAGGGGAATGGAGGAGACATGAAGTACAGAGAGGATGGACAGGACAGGCTGTGGTAATGTGGAGCTGTGGTAATGTAGACTGCATAAAAGTGCTGCTGCTCATCAGCTACATCTGCTCATGAACTCCATTCCTACAGAGATTCAGCTAAAGATCGTATCATCTGCATTCAGGATCATAACCCCTGACAGATAGAGCAGAGAGGAGGATGAGGCAGCTTTTTACGTCAGTGTTGTGAAGTAACTTGTCCTGCTGTGTGATTAGGACACGTTTTGTGTGTACTAATAGGACCGTGGCCATTTTGTTTCTCCTAATGATTGCTCCCTAGACAAAACGAGCCATTATAACTCATGAAAGGTATTTGGAAATATATTTATAATGAAGTAATATTTAAAGGGGTATTCCCATCTCACAAATGTAGTTTGTATAGTTAAATATAGCCATACAAATATTACTAAAATATAACGTATTTATATAAAATGTACCGTTTAGAAGATTTGCCTATTTGTATATCCATTGTCCCACACACATCAGCCGTTGCCCATAGTTACGGCCACCACGGCCATGTAGTAGTGGAGGCCGGCTTGCTCTTGTTCAAACCTGCTCTGAGGTAACTGCTGTATTGTGAACACACATTGCATGAGCATGCGGAGACACATCTTAGGGTACTTTGACATCTGCGTTTTGAATGCTACCAGTCCAAAACGCAATGGTCAGGATCCATCCAAAACGCAGACTTTATAAACGGATCCTGCTCCATAGAGATGAATTGATCTTGGAACAGGATCTGTTTCTCTACATTTGGAAGCGCAGACAAAAATACTGCAACCCTAAGATGTGTCTCCGCATGCTCATGTAATGTGCATTCACAATACAGCAGTTACCTCAGAGCGGGTTTGAACAGGAGCAAGCCGACCACCACTACTACATGGCCACGGTGGTCGTAAACAGGGGCAACTGCCTGACTGATGTGTGTGGGACAATGGAAATACAAATAGGTAAATTTTCTAAACAGTACATTTTATATAAATACTTTCTATTAGTAATAATATTGGTATGGCTATATCTAATTATACAAAATACATTTGTGAGATGGGAATACCCCTTTAAGTATTTTCATTTTCTTAATTTTTGGAAAACCCCTTTAAGGGTACTGTCCCAGGATGAGCTGCTCCTTCAGATGAGGTTAGGGCAGCTCCATTTCAGTTTTCTGGTATACTGTGTGCTGTACAAGTCCCTGAAGAAGCTCCTGTCCTGATTATAGAAAATGATTTTACAGCTTCCAGCATATATTCCTGACTGTTATATGTAAGGACTTGCTTTATCTGTCTTATTTATCAACTTATTTTCCTTAAATCTTCATTTTTTTAAAAAATATTTTAGAATGATATTTGGGGGCTTTGGAACCAATTACTCATTTTCCATAACTCAAGTTATAATGGTTTCAAGTTCAACACACAATGGTCGTCCCGCAACCAATTAATATTGTGACTTGAGGGACCACTGTATTCAGAGCCCAGAGCTGGTTTGAACAATGTAGAATATTTTTCATGGAACCAACCCGTTTAAGTCTTGTGTAAGTGGTGAGCAGAACCTTGGAACATAATGACTGCCTTGACTATGACCCAGCCATGAGAAAACTGGATATGCGTCCACCTAGTCATGGACTTCTCCACAAAAACCTTAAACCATGTGAACCCACATTCATCACAGTCTATTTCTGCAATTTGAAATAAATGAGCCAATTAAAACGATGATGGATACTAAGCAGAACCGCTTGGAGAGCCACTGCTTTAAGTAATAACAAATGTATCAAGTTGATTATCTCTTCTCCCACGGATTGGAGAGGAAGCAAAGAAACTTAGTCACCCCTGACTATATTCTTGGCAAATCTATCCCACACTTTCTTTGGGTTTGAAATATTTCAACATAGTGATTCAACTTACAGTGTATATTTCTTTCCTGGTAAAAGTGACTCATTTGTTGTATAACTGCTGAACGCCTTCCAGGATGGCATGCCATGTAACAATTTGTCTTTGGTTTCGAAAATTATGTATGTACTGTAGCGCCTATGAGTTTTTTTTTTTTGCTTTCTGAATAAGATTTCAATCTTCCACTAGAAAGACTTGGCAGGATTTGCAAAAGATGTGGGTTTAGCAACCCTCGAGGCACATAAAAATTCAGTCTCGTTCTCCCGTCACCCTCCTAGGTCCCTTTTGAATAAAACAGTATTTATGTTAAAGGTGAATTCGTTGGATACGCCCTGAGAAGATTGAAATGTTGCCATCGTGTTTGTCCATCAAGAATAAGCAGAAGATCCTAAAGACACAGGTAATCATTCAAGTGTCAAAAACTTGACAGACTTGCTGTAAGAGTGCTGACTCTGTAGAACTCATTAGGCCCCATGCACACAGAAGAGCCTGTAGGGCCACGTACTGTATGTGTGCTACATGTACTGAGCTTGTCTTTCCTAGTGGTCATGTTTCTAGGGAAGGATACCTCCGTGCACAAAGAATCCGAACCTGTTGCACTATATTTTACTTTTGAATTCCTACAGACTCCATGTAAAACTTGTTTTACAGCTACAGTGTCATATGGAACTGTATACATGAGCCTTTAGATGGCATTAATATATCGTCAGTGGTTCTTGCTATCCATTGGAAATTCTAACTTAATGTTTCATTGCTTTAGGAAAACGCATACAACAAACCATCTTGTAGGAATCTAATTAAAGGGGCTGTCTGGGTTCAGAGCTGAATCCAGACATACCCACATTTTCACCACTCTTCTGATATAAGTATGAGAGCATTTCATGCTCTGAAGCTCTACCTTGCCCTTGCAGGGCAAGGGCTTCTTTGTTTATATTTTCCCACTGCTAGGCAGAGGCTTCCGCCTAGCAGTGTTGCCAGTGATGTCACTGGCACTGATGGGCAGGCTTTAGCGCTGCCCTAATCGTTTTACAGGCTAGGGCAGCACTAAAGCCCACCCATTAGTGCCGGTGACGTCACTGGGCATACTGCTAGGCGGAATCCTCCACCTAGCTTTCCTCGTGGAGAGACCGGTATGTCACCTGATCTCCAAAAATAGCCTTTGCCCTGCAAGATTCAGGGCAAAGGAGAGCATCGGAGCATAAAATACAGGGGGTTGCTTGGGTGAATCTTATTTAGAGTTGGTGTATGAGTTGGTCCTTCTTTTGCATCTGAGGTTGCAGTTCAGTCTTCTCCTCCATGTCAAGTACAAATGTTCCAGTTCCTTCTCTGTGACGATTTGGGACCTTGCAGCCAGTTTGCCCCAAGGGATCCGTATGCGTTTTTACGGTTGTTTTGGGCCATTCACAACAACACAAGGAGAGGCTATAAGCCCTATTGGCTCTTGCAACTTTACCTCTTGCTCAGCAATACTACCCTACCCTTCAGATGTTGGTATGGTTGCCACCCAGCCGGTAAACCATACAATGTTGGGGCCACTTTTTTTTTTTCCAAGCCCACTTGAAGTTTCCTCAGGACACAGATACAGATGAATGCAATGGTGCAGCAGGGAGCCATCATCTGCCAGATCCCCCATACATCCTGCGACTGATGGTTTAGCACAGGCAGGCATGATGCATTGACATCACTGCTCCTGCTGAGCTTAACCGCCGGAGCGGCTGGAGCAGATCTATACTTGGAGACCTGTTCTGGTCTGGCCGATAGACACAGCTGAAGCGATGATGTCACTGAATGACACCAGGCTGTGCCAAGCCATTAGTCACAGATGGCTCCCTGCTCCACTATTGTATTTAGTGTCATGGAAATGTGGGCTAGGTGAGCATTCTCTTTTGAGGCATATAATGGCACATTATACCGAGAGGGAGCAAATAAGGGACATAACACTGTATCAGAGGCACTTACAGTGGCATCATACTTTGTGTTGGCACTTAAGGGGTATCAAGGTTCAGAGGAGGGCAACTAGACGGTTCAGAGTGCAACTAAAGTAACTGGAATGGGTGGACTACAGTACCCAGAAAGATTATCAAAATTAGGCTTATTCACTTTAGAAAAAAAACAACTGAGGGGAGATCTAATAACAATGTATAAATATATCAGGGGTCAGTACAGAGATCTCTCCCATCATCTATTTATCCCCAGGACTGTGACTGTGACGAGGGGACATCCTCTGCGTCTGGAAGAAAGAAGGTTTGTACACAAACATAGAAGAGGATTCTTTACGGTAAGAGCAGTGAGACTATGGAACTCTCTGCCTGAGGAGGTGGTGATGGTAAGTTCACTAAAAGAGTTCAAGAGGGGCCTGGATGTATTTCTGGAGGGTAATAATATTACAGGTTATAGTTAGAGAGGGGTTGTTGATCCAGGGAGTTATTCTGATTGCCTGATTGGAGTCGGAAAGGAATTTTTTTCCCCTAAAGTGAGGAAAATTGGCTTCTACCTCAGGGGTTTGTTGACATCCTATGGATCAACTTGCAGGATAATAGGCCGAATTGGATGGACAGATGTCTTTTTTTCAGCCTTATAAACTATGGGTGTCAAACTGGTGTAAAGTAGAACTGGCTAAGTTGCCCATAGCAACCAATCAGATTCCTCCTTTCATTTTCCAAAGGAGCTGTCCAAAATGAAAGGTGGAATCTGATTGGCTGCTATGAGCAACTGAGCCATTTCTACTTTACACAGTTTGATAAATGACCCCCTATGTTACTATATTGTCTGGGGGTACATAAAGGGACATCATATAGAGTTGGGCATATAATTGAGCATTACACTGTGTAAGGGCACACAAGAGGGCATTATACTGTGCGGGGGCATAAAATGGAACATTATATTGTGTGGGTGGACATAAGGGGGCATAATACTGTATGGGGCATATAAGGGGGCATTATACTGTGTGAGGGCACATAATGGGAAATTATACTGTGTGGCAACACATAAGGGGGCTTTATATTGTGTGGGGCACATAAGGGGGCATTATACATTGTGAGGGCACATAAGGGGACATTATACTGTGTGGAGGCATATAAGGGGGTAATGTACTGTATGTGGCACATAAGAGGGTGTTATACTGTGTTGGGGCTAGAGGCATTATACTGTGTGAGCGTGCAATTTTATTGTATATTGTTTGTATTGTTATGTATCATTCATGTTGGCCATATCTACCAGTTAAGCATGTGGATGGCAAAGGTTGGAAAGGAACAGGGCTAGCCACCCTGTTCCTCCCCTGTTGGTAGGAATGGGTTGGTCCTGCTTCCTGTCAGGAGGGAGATTCCTGTCCAGAGACGGTGTGGAAAGGAAGCATACAGCAGAGCTCCTGCTCCTGTAAGAGATTCTCCACATGGATCAAATTGGGTGTGCCTCAAGTGAACCCTTGAGATGTCAGATAGCAGAGTGAACAGCTACAAACAGCATTAAAGACACTGCTGTAAGGTGAAGGACTACAGGTCAGACACCCATCACCCATACGACTACTAGGCCAGTTACTAGTCTAGTCTAAACCTAATAGTGGACATCTACACTCACAAGTTTTAAACTGCAGCCATCCAACCTGCCTCCATTTTAATTACTGGTGCCAGAAATTGCATTTAGAATCCACTGGTATTGAATGTACCCAAAGTTTTATTCTGAACATAGTAAAAGAGACTGTTCTATATTTACTTCTGGCCTCCTTTTTCATTTCCACTGCACCGATCCCCAGGGAGCAATGGCCTGATGGAGTACACCAAGACAGAGCACTTCATTGGGAACACCACCACTCTCATCCTCTGCACTGGCTCCTCAGGGGCTGTCTGCAGGAGCAAACAGTAAAATGTAAAAATGCAAAAAACATAGTATGAAATGCATTTTTTCTTAAAAATGATTTTTTTTAATACTCAAAGTATGAAAAAAACATTGGTGACATCCCTCATGCCTCCATTTTTTACCATGTAAACTTGGTTGATATTATTTTCTGGGAAAGGTGGCAGTCTTAAATGTTGGTTGAAATCACCGTACCTCAAACCACCTGAGCCAGAATAGGCTGATTGTTTTTTACCCCCACCCCACAAAAAATGCTTTATAAGGTCCTTGAATTGATTTTTCACAAGAGTATAAAAAATACATGGTGAAACGTCTCAGCTCCATGCCAGTACTAGTAAACTGATAAGTAGAGTCCAGAGACTCTCTTAGTGGATGTATAAAATATTCGTCTCCCTTATCGATGTATGTACACACACAGATAGGACTCCAATAAAATGGCTTACGCATTTCGACCTAAAGAGCTCTTAGTAGCATGTGTGATTTTTCACATCCTTATTTGCTAACACTATAAAGCAGGGCTGGCCAACCTGAGGCTCTCCAGCTGTTGTAAAACTACAACTCCCACCATGCCCTGCTGTGGGATGATAGCTGTAGGCAGACTGGGCATGCTGGGAGTTGTAGTTTTGCAACAGCTGGAGAGCCGCAGGTTGGCCAGCCCTGCTATAAAGCATGTAAAGAGATGAGACCAGGCTGGGCAGGGATGCTCTCTTATGGGTCCCCTAGCAGCCATATGATTCTTGTCCATGGTACGCCTTTGTTATGTATAATGGGTACTGCACTTTTTTTTTATTCAAACATATTCACATAGGAATTTAGCCACTCTTTTTTCTTTTTTTTTCTTTTTTTAAATTGAAATGAAGGGGAGGCTCCATTGTTATTGGCCAATACAATATTCATTGAAAATAAAAAGGACAAAGCTGTCTACAGATAAGGTGCTAACTTGGCTATAATCCTGCGTTTTGTCTCAAAGCCTGTTTAGGAGCTTGCACATTGACTTATAAGATAGGTACCTTACATCTGGTGGCATTAGAGACAGAGCTTTACCGTATTTGATTTTTGGAAAGACAGCTAATTTGCATCCCTTTTTTCTTAATGAGTATTGGATGGCCTATAAGACTCCTTATGCTTACTAGCCACTCTCTGTAAGGAGAAGTCCTCACTCTGGAGCCTGACAAAGGCCTCTCCGCCAGTTAAGCTAGCTCTCTCTGTTCTGCACTAATGAAGGACAATCATTCCAATACAGCTGTCAGCAGATGAGATACTGGCTTTGCTATAATCCTAAATTATGTCTCAAGGCCTGTTTAAAAGGTTGAACCTTGAGGCTCAGCTTTCTTTGCTGTTTTGGAAGGGAACTAATATGCATAAGGTATAGGTTCGACAGGGTTAGTCTGTTTTCCTATAGTCATCTTCTGCATAGTTTGCTGTTATTTAGTAGATGCTTCTTTTAGTACTTCTTCTGCTCTTGAGTTTGAGCCATTTAAAATCTCCCTGAACTCAAGTTTTTCATCCAGCTGAATGGTAACATTGAAGAGAAATATTATAAGGCTTATAAAAACCTACAAGGCTGAAAATGACAGAAACCAGTGGCTTCGCCAGAAGCTGTAAATTCTGTGTCTGGCTGTAGCTTTTTGGAAGGATGGTACATTACACCTAATCTATCATCAGTCACAAAAGGAAAAGGTCAAAGGGCGATGTATGAAAGCAGCTGAGGTATGTGACAACGCGAACTGGGCTCATATGTTAGTATGTGGCACAATGTAATGTGCTGGTCAGTATGCGAGGAACCCCAATAATAACAACTGTAAGGCTGGTGCCATATGCAACCCAAGAAAATCGTGTGACTTGTCTGAAACTTGCTATTGTGCAAGCATTTTTAAGTTAGGGTTTGGCAGTAAGAACACAGCCAAACCCTGAAAGGTTGCCCTCAAGCCGCAATCGTACACAACTTGCATTGTAGTCTGTGATGGCAAAGTTGCGTGTGCAAATGCATACCTCCCAAGTGTCCCTCTTTTGGAGGGACAGTCCCTCTTTTTGACCCAAGTCCCCCTGTCCCTCTTTACTCCTTAAATGTCCCTCTTTTTGACCTGGAGAATTAATGCATAAATGTGCATTAATAAATTTACTAAATTGCTCCTTACCAAGCTATCTGTTTGGTTTTTACCTGTATATTAGACAATAACTCCATTATTTGGTGCAATTTGGACCTTAAAATATCTATAATCTGATGATTTATGTGTTAATATTTATATGGACATTGAAGCGCAAGAAAAAAAAAGGCCGCAGGGGCTTCAGTAATTATGATTTGGACGGAGTTAGAGGTGTGGCCTAGTATAAAAAAACTGCCGTGATGCGCGCCGCACACATTGTCCCTCTTTGCAATTTTCAAAAGTTGGGAGGTATGCAAATGTTTTAGAACAGCCTCCAGACAGGGGCATAGCTATAGGGGTTGCAGAGGTAGCAGTCGCTACCGGGCCCAGAAGCCTGAGGGGGCCCAAAAACCCTTGTGCCGCATAAGAAGACACACAGAGCACTAAGGGAAGGGGGGCCCAAGCTGAATTCTTGCACCAGGGCCCATGAGCCTTTAGCTATTTAGCTACGCTGCTGCTTCCAGCGATCAGCCGAGATCTGCCTCAGGCAAAATGAAGCATTACACCATTTTCACTGAGATGAGCAGGTTGTCCATACAATGAATGGATTAGCAGAGTCGTCTATGGAGAGAAAGAACGAGACATAGTAGCTGCTTTCTGCTCTGGCTAATTCTTGGAGGTCGTAAATCGTGGTCAAAATTGTTGCAAACATAGGGGTGCAAATGAAAAAGATAAAGGAATGACTTACGCATTTCCTTCCTGCTGTCACCACTGTGAACCCACCCTAAAAATGCATCAGATTTTTTACTGTGGCTGAAACTGGACGATTTTCCCTGTATGGCGGTATTAAATTTAAAAAAATCATACTTACCTCATCTACCTGAGTGCAAAGAGCCAGCCGTTGCCATCTTGATTGAAGATCTCGCACAAAATCCCGTGCGCAGTGACGGATGACATCACCATGCCGGCCAACGTGATGGCAGCGCAAGATTTTGCTCTAGATCAAGATGGAGGTGGGCGGCTCTTCATGATCAAATGGATGAGGGTAAGTGTTCATGTACTCGACCATATGTATTTTGCAGTCCGTAAAACAGGGATCCGCAAAACAAAAAGGATGACATTCGTGTTGCATCCGTTTTATTTTTTGCTCATCAATTGTAACAATGGCTGTCCTTGTCCACAAAACAGACAAGAATAGGACATGTTCTATTTTTGTGCGGAACGGACTTGTGAATATACGGAAACAGACTGAACACGGAATCATTTCCGTTTTTTTGCGGACCCATTGAAGTCAATGGTTCCGCATAGGGGCTGCAAAAAAAAAAAACAGAACGTAAACAGAAAGAAAATACGGTCGTGTGCATGAGCCCTAAGTATAATTTTATTAATTTTTAAAAAAATTTTACACTTTATTATTACTGTCAGATGCCGCATCAACTATGAACGTGGCATCTGAGGGGTGCAATGATGGGGATCGGAACAATCGCCGCTCGCTGTCAATACATCAACTACTTACAAAGAAATGCACTTTGTGATGAAGTAATTGTTCAAGAAGCAAATTTTTTTTGGTAAAATTCAGCAAATTTTTTAATGCTTTGCTCATCACTAATTATATTCAGTTTTACATCATTCAGGTCTGGTGCCGTACTCATTTATATCACTTGAATTACTAGAACTTGGTATGGAAGGACATCACCTAAATGTGCATAGAAACGGCACAATATTTGGTATAGTCGAATCTCCAAGGTTTCCGCGTTTTCAATCTTCTAGCAGACTGGTTGGTAACTTAAAACCCTCTGTGAAAACGATGGGTTGTTGAACATCTCAGAGGAAGCTCATTATTACAGAGTCAAGGCTCTTGACTAATCTCTTTAATGTGAACTGAAAACATTTCGATTAACCCTAGCTGATTAGACTAATTTAATAATTTGGATGGATATCCCAGAAAAGGTCGGGTGGAGGAGGGAAGAGACAGAACATTCATCTAATTGAAGGCACCTCTGTGCTTCAATTTTCAACATATATTTTTGGATGGTAGCAGAATGGGTAATGCATTGTATTCAGGGGTGTAACTATAATTCACGGGGCCCCGTAGCAAAATAAGATGGGGTCCCATTACCTAGTTTAAGAAAGTTAAAACAGCTGAAGATTAGTGCCTTAAAGGGTTTTCCAGTTTTCATTGCATTCTTTAAAATAATCATTTGTAAAGGTCGCTGTAATTTTATAATGTATTTCTTTTACCTCTATTGCTCCTATCTCCTGTTCTTGGCTGTGGTCACATGACCATGTCCATGTAGCTCTTTCTTATTTCCTGTGATGTCATGTTCATGGGTGGGGCAGTGATAGGGGAGTGTCTGTGTAACTAGCTTGGTGGGAGGAGCTATAAAGTAGCTGGGAATTGTGAGGGGTGTCCTGGAAATCTGGCATAGAAATGAGAAGTGCTGATTTGTTTACATGGTGAAAATGGATCAGGAGAGTCCAAACTGAAAAACAGCACGGAGAAGATGTACACTAGTATGTCTGTTAAAAACCATAGTAATTACTGGAAAACCTCTTAAAGGGGTTGTCCTGCCATATATTGATGTCACCTGGCACTGCCACCGATCAGTTGTTTGAAGAGGAGGCAGTGCTCCATCAATGGAGCGAGTAGATGACTCGTGGTATAATGAACAGGAGGCAGCAGTCAGATCTTTTCAGATATTGATGTCCTATCCTGACGATAGGTCATCAATATATATGGCTGACAACCTCTTTAAGGATGGTGCCTGTTTTGGACTTCAGAACGCTGCAATTTTTTTTTAATATAAGC
This sequence comes from Rhinella marina, assembly GCA_900303285.1. Classification (NCBI taxonomy): domain Eukaryota; kingdom Metazoa; phylum Chordata; class Amphibia; order Anura; family Bufonidae; genus Rhinella; species Rhinella marina. The sequence goes on from ONZH01009664.1 coordinate 69,135, forward strand.
CATAATGTTTTTTTTTTATATCAGCATAGCCCTATGTGGGCTTGCTTTTTTTTTTATAGGACAAGTTGTATTTTTGATGGGACCTTTTTAGTGATGTATAGCTGCTAAAAATTTTAGGCGGTAAGATCATGAAATAAAAACACAGCAATTTTGCCATTGTCTTTTTAGATTTGTTTTTATGGTGCTCACGGTGTGCTATAAATCTGTACAATGCCACCAATGCCAAATTCTTTACAGCTTTTTTATGTTTTTCTGTAATTGTAAAATAAGAACCTTTTAAAATAAATAGTTTTAGTGATTCAAAGACCCATAGCATTTTTATTTTTCCACCAACAGAGCTCTGTGAAGGCTTGTTTTTTTGTAGGACAAGATTTAGTCTTCATTAGTTCCATTCTGAGGTGTATACCGTACAACTTTGTGATAACTTTTTATTGTGTTTTTGTGTGGTGGAATAAACAAAAAAACAGCAATGTGTGCTTTTTTTTTACAGAGTTCACAGTACAGGATAAATAATGTGATTGTTTTATTGTACAGATTGTCATAGATGGAGCAATAGCAATTATGTATGATTTTTTTACTTTTTTTTATCTTTGTGAGCTAAAAAGTGATTTTTGGATTTTTTTCAACCTGATTTTTATTTTTTTCAAAACACTGTTTTTATGACCCTGTGGGTCATTTATTAAGGTTATTTATTATTAATAAAGCCCCATAGCTGGTGGTGGATCAGCCTAGCTGGCTTACATTTAGTCCATTTTCTACGCCTAAACCAAACGTTGAAAATGAATGAGACGGACCTGCCAGCCCGTCCGCTTCCCCGTCCACGCCACACCTGTAATTTTAGACCTGACATGAGCAGGGAAAAGTTGAAGATGGCGGTGCACCTGAAATACACATTATATAGGAGTGTGTCAGTATAATAACTGACCCCCTCTCTTTTTTTACTTTTTTCCCCAAGTTCCAGCATGGATTTTACAATACAATACTCAGATTGCCCATATAATACACTGCAATTCGTCTGTCCTCTAAGGGTTACCAGCAAGGGTACCCCAAACCACCATCAGGCAGGGAGACACACAGCTACAGGGAGAGGGAATATAGTGTGCCCCTCATTCACTACACCGACTCCAGAGAGTGATGGCCTGAGGAAGTACACAGTGACACATCATCATCAGGGCCACTGCCACTCCCAACCCCTGCCCAACCATAGTAGGTCCGTGTGTGCACCGTATCACTGATGCAAACCCATTCACTTGAATCTCGAAGATATGGTGCGGTGCGGAACAGAAGCACAGATTGTCCTCCGTAGTGCTCCCGTGGTTTATCTGTCCGTGCCTCCACCCCGGAAAAAGTAGTCCATGCACTACTTTTTTGCGGTGCAAACCGTCAGATGCGGATCATAGACCCCATGCAAGTGAATGGGTCCACGGCCATTGTCGACTGTGCATTGATGACTGCAATTTGTGGTCCACAGCACGGACAAGGCCAGCACACAGTCGTGTGCATGAGGCCTAAGGGGAAGAGCTCTGCAGATTGATATATAGTTTTATGGGAAAAGATTCGGTATAACCTTGGAGGTATAACTTTAGGAGTCCAGAGGGTGGCGTAACTCTGCATAGCATAGTAAGTTAGCTGTCAATTAGTAAGTAGGACCACCCACATGACTCAGCATAGAAAGCAGCAGTTTAAATAAAAAAATTAGAAAAAACATTTTTCCCCACAAAACTATAAAACTATATATCAATCTGCTCAGCCAGTGGCGTACATAGAGAAGTAAGGGCCCCATAGAAAGTATAAAACCAGGCCCCACACACAGGACAGAAGGGTTTCTGCCTAAACCCCTTTCAATGACCCTTGGGCCATTTTTCCACTGCCTCATTTGGTAAAAGTTGTTCCTTTAGAGGGTAGAGTCCTGACCAAGTTTTCACCTCCAGTAGAAGAGGAGATAATCCCAACTAAGACGTGGCCCCCTCTTGCTCTGGGCCCCATAGCAGTCGCATGGTAGTTACACCCCTGTGCTCAGCTCTAGAACCTGTGCTCTAGAACCTGCTGCCTGCAGACTGCACTGGATTTTCATAGTGACAGGTTCCCTTTAACTACTCTTTGCTTGAAAGATAAAATACCATATTTGCAAATATTTATTTTGTACATAAAAATGCCCAAATACCGTCCTTAATCCTCCCGTCACTTTACTGTGGTCAAATAAGAACATCAATGTGATCTGCTGTCAGCGGGATGTTTGGAGACATTTTAACTAACGAAACATGTTACACTTCAGTGGACGTTTTACATTGCAAAGCAGAACATCATTAAGTTGAGTGATGTCACCCAAGTGTTTATCTAAATCTGAAGGCATGGAATGGACCTCCTGAGGAAGACAGCTGAAAATGACACACTACCAACACTCATCGGGATGCAAACAAACAATTCATAAAGGGTATTTAGACTATACCAACCACATTTTTATTTTACCAAAGCATCCTCTTAATTAAAGCAGCATAACCTAGTAAAATACCCTACATTATTGTGTCTTTAACCCCTATGCAAACATATAGACTATAAAAAAAAACTTTGTACGTCGTTTTACCCTTTAGTCAAGTGTTGCAAAAAGAAGGGGCAAATACTACAAGTCTACAAGATCAGAAATACACTTAAAGGGGTTGTCTCATCAAAGACAATGGGGGCATAATACTAGGATATGCCCCCATTGTCTTATAGGTGCGGGTCCCTATATCGAGAACGAAGCCCCGCAAGGTGGTGGCTGGAAGACTCTGGTCCGGCCACCACCAAGACGGCTCCCCATAGAGGTGAATGGGAGTGTACTGCGCATGCGTGGCCCCCACTCCCATTCATTTCTATGGGTCCAACGGAAATAGCCGAGCCAGCGCTCAGCTATTTTCGCCGGCCGGCCCCATAGGAAATGAATGGAGAGCGGTTGCGCATGCGCAGTACGCCCTCCTTCACTTTCAGGGCTCCTATCTTGATATAGGTGCGGGTACCGGCGGTGGGACCCGCACCGATAAGACAATGGGGTCATATCCAAGCGATATGCCCTCATTGTCTATGATGACGGTATACATTCACATGGAGACACTTTCAGTTTTTCATGGCCATTTTCAACCAGTTTTGCAACCATTTTCTGGCCATCTGGCCGTTTTGCATCCATTTGTAACTAATGTTAAAAGTGGCAATTAAAAATGGATCATTTTAATTTTCACTGCAGTATATGACCCCTATAGATGTCCTCAGCTGTAAGAATGTGCTTTTTTTTAAGCCTAAAAAAATGAAATCACTCACCTCATCCACCTGCACATACAAAGGCTTCCAGCATGATGACATCACCATGCACTCCCACGATCACTGGGAGCACATGGTGAAATCATCACACTTGAGCGCAGGTCCTTCGGCAGGTCCTTCAGCATCAAGAAAAAAGTGTCTGCCTCTGTGCGTGCAAGTGGATGAGGTGAGTATTTTTTAACCCCCCCCCCAAAAGGACATTTTGCACTAGTGTACCCCTATCTGATGTCCCTGTGTACTGGTATACCCCTGTCTAACGACCTTTAAAAAATGGTCCCATTGATTTCAATGGGATCTGTCTGGCTTGAAAATTGCCAAAAATAGGATATGTCCTATTTTTTGACAGATGCTATTCACTGGCCATTTAAAAAAAAAAAACAGCCATTTGCATAGCCCCATAGACTTCAATCGGTTCTAAATACGGCAATATGAGTCACAAGTCTATCCATCTTCTACCTCTGTTTATTTTGTTTCAAGCTAAAAAATGATTTGCTAATTAATTTGCTAATATACATTTGTAGCGGTCAGCGCTTTCACAGAGAAAGAGAGCAGCAAATCTTCTGCATAAAGCATTGATTTAATAGATCATACGCAGGCTGCCTGCAGCCACCACTAGGGGGAGTTTAAGGGCTTCCTGCATACAGGAGGCTGCAATTCCCCTCAAACAGCTGACTGGCCGGAGTTCCGGGTATCAGACCCCCACTGATCAGATACTGATGACTTAGGACTCATGCACATGTGCACATTATTGTTTTGCGGTCTGCAAATTGCAGATCCGCAAAACACGGATAGCGTCCGTATGCATTCCGCATTTCAGGGAACGGCTGGCCCTAATAGAACAGTCCTATCCTTGTCCGTAATGCGTACAACAATTGGACATGTTCTATTTTTGTTTTTTTGAGGAACAGACATACGGATGTACGGACACGGAATGCACACGGGGTAATTTCCTTGCTTTATTTTATTTTTTTTTGTAGTCCCATAGAAGTGAATGGTGCCACATACGCGCCCCCAAAAAAATACGAAACGGACACAGAAAAAAAAATATGTTCATGTGCGTGAGCCCTTATCTGAGGGTAGGTCATAAGTATAAAATAGTCGGAAAGCCCCCTTAAGGCTGACCTCCAGATCATTTTTTTTTACTTTTGCCCTTTGATATGCAATATATCACATAGCATGCCATTTCTTATCTCTGCTACTTGCTCAGGGATGCCCAACCTGCGGCCCTCCAACGGTGGCAAAACTACAACTCCCAGCATGCACAGACAGCCTACAGCAGGGTATGATGGGAGTTGTAGTTTTACAACTGCTGGAGGGTTGCAGGTTGAGTCGTAGAGGACCCTGATTTGATCTTCCTCTGGACTATAGAGTGCTGAAATTCAAGAATCAATCTCCGAACTCAGCTCATTAATTATCGAAGCCGCGTCCACTTACCCTGCCAAATCCTCAGCGTGCCTTTAAAGTAAGCGCGCCCACTAAGTCCTGCTCTTAAAAAAAAAAAAAAACAGATTGGATCATCCCTATATAATGCGCAAGTGTTCAGATGTACTGGATCATTAAAACATCTGTGAGCTGAAAACTTGCAGCTTTTTCCATCTTCCCCCAGTAACAGAATATTGTTAACATACTACATAATTCAGCATTTTTTAAACGGAAAATTTCCAGCTGTGATAACTCCATAATGGAAAAAAATACTTTAAGGGATGTTTATATTCTCAAAGCCGCTATTAAAATAAAAAAACAACACATTGCTTCAGTTACTGAGGTCATCCTACATGTAGCCATAAATTGCACTTCCCAAAAGTACATCCCATAGCTTTATTGCAATAGGTGCCGGGCCAAAAATTTTTTTTTTCATTCAAGCACAACTTTTAGAAATTATTAGATAGAAAAGGGCGCACGATGCAACGTGCTAGCGAGGAAAGCTTTCTGATTGGCCGGTATTTCAATCTGACTTTCCGGAGGCCAACCTGAAAATAAACGTGTTGGTGGGTCCCTGGCTCCATTCAAGTCAATGGTTCCGTAAAAATACGGAATGCATACGGAACACCCTCTGTATATCATCCGTTTTTGCGGATCCGTTGTCTAAAGTTAACGCATTCATTGTTCCGTTTTATCTCCGCAAAAACAAGGAACAGCTACGGAAAGCATACTGAAGCCATACGGACAGTTTTTTTCGGAATCACGGAATGGAAACTGAAACACAGTGGAACGCAAAAACGGAACAACGGATCAGTGAAAAATGGACCGCAAAAGACACACGGTCGTGTGAACAAGCCCTCATTGGAATGTATCTGCCACGCGCTTTTGAACAGTCAAAGATAAGGCCTCATGCACACAAATGTATTTTCGTTCTGTGTCCTTTCCGTTTTTTTTTTTTTGCGGACAGTATGCAGAACCATTCATTTCAATGGGTCCACAAAAAAACGGAAGTTACCCTGTGTGCATTCCGTTTCCGTATTTCCGTCCTGCAAAAAATAGAACATGTCCTATTATTTTCTGCATTAAGGACAAGTATAGGACTGTTCTATTAGGGGCCAGCAGCTCCGTTCCGCAAAATACGGAATGCACACAGACTCACACATGTACACAGAATGCACACAGACCTCATCTGTATTTTTGCGGATCCATTTTTTGCGGACTGCAAAATACATATGGTCGTGTGCATGAGCCCTAAAGAAAATCTTAGAAAAATATGGAAATGAAATTTATTCTTTTATAATAGCTATGAAATCAATGATAAAACTAAGGGTGGAGAACTATGGGGGCATCTGGTGGCACTATAGGGGCACTATTGGCGCATCTGCTGGGGGCACTAAAAAGGGGCATTTTTTACTGGCATATTATGGGGAAGGGGGAGAGGAACACAATGGAGGGATGTGTTGGGGGCACTAAGATGGGGTATTTTATACTGGCACAATATGGGGGGCACTACTGGGAAGGGGGAGAGGAGCACTATGGGGGCATTTACTGGGGCACCATATAGGGGTATTTTATACTGGCATACATTATGGGGACATTAGCTGTGGGGGTATTTCTTGTACTGTCATATTATAAGGAGAATTATTACTACTAGGGGGCATTATGGTGAGCTTTACTACTACTGGGTGTCTATGGGGAACATGATTACTATTATGGCACTATGGGGGCACTATTACTACTAAATGTGCTCTGGCAGATAATTATTTCTATTGTTGGGATTTTGGGGAGCGCTGTTACTTTGGTGGGCACCCTGGCACAGTATCAGCTTAGCACAATTATTTTTGGGGGACATTATGTTTATACTATTAGTGTCTGGGACACTATTTACTGGGCACAGTTTTTTTTTTTTACAACACTGTATGCCAATAATTGTTGAAGGGGCACTATCTGTGTGGTACTAGTATTTTCAGGGGGACAGTTTCTGCAGTATAGTATAAATGTATCTGTGACACACTTTTGAACGGTCAAGGATAAAGAAAAGCTTAGAAATAATATGTAAATGGAATTTATTCTTTTATAATAGCTATTAAATCAATGATAAAACTAAGGGATTTTTATTTTTTTTATTTTTTGTTTTGGATCTACTTTTTTTTCCGAAAACAGCACCACTCATGCTCATAGGTTGAGTCTGGTTTGGCAACTTACAGCCCATAGACACGAGTGGCTTGGTTCTGGTATTTCAGCTCAGCCCAATTCACTTGATTATAGCTCGGGTACAAAACAGGATATACGTCTCAGACATTCCTGGAAAAAAGAAAATCTCACACAACCCCTTTAAGGCAACACTTAACCTAGAAATCAATGATAAAACTAAAAAGGAGATTATCTTGCCATCACTGTCTTCAGTCTATCTGCAGGATTTTCTGCATATTCCTGAAACAGTCTTACAGAAATCCTGCTGCAAAGGGGTTAATCTCAGATTTTTTTTTTCCTAACTCTTTGGCGTCGAGGCCTTTCATTTAGGATTTTATCTCCCCATGTTCCAATAACCATAACTTTTTTATTTTTCCGTTCACACAGCTATATGAGGGCTTATTTTTTGCGGGACATGATGCATTTTTTAATGCCACCACTTAATTTATCATGTCTTGTATTGGAAAATGTGAAAAAATTCATTGTGTGGCACAATTGAAAAAAAAACAAAAAAACAGAATTCAACCAAGATTTTTTGAGTTTTGACATCATAGCATTCCACTATGCACTAAAAATGACCTGGCAATCCTTATTCTACGGCTCAATACAAATGCGGAGATACAAAACTTGTATAGGTTTTTTTTTTTTACTTTTAAAAAAATAAAAACCTTTAAAAAATGTTTTTCTTTGCATCGCCATATTCTGACAGCCATAACTTTTTTAATATTTTGGTCTACAGAGCTGTATGGGGGCTTTTTTTGGGGGGGGGGGCAAGATGACAAAAATATGGTGAATCGCTCATTTTTCATTTTTTTTACAGCTTTCATTGTACAGGAATTTTTTTTAAAATATATTTTAATAGTTCAGACATTTTCCAATGCGGGGATACTGAATCTGTTTATTTTTTCATTGTTTATATATTTTTATACATAAAAGTGGGAAAGGGTGGTGATTTAAACTTTTAATATTTTGGTGTTTTTCTATATATTTTTTTTAACAATTAGACCCCTTAGGGGCCTAGTACATGGGATCTTTTGATCCCCTCTCCTATTCACCCTAATAGATCTCTATTAGGGTGAATAGGATTTCTACAGTGTCCATTCTGAGCTATGCCTCGTGCATAGCACAGCATGGAGAATGCCATGGCAACCGGCGTGAAATTGCGGGGCTCCTATCAGAAGGCAGAGGGAGCCGCATCCCTGTGCCTTCACTCACAGGTGTCGCAGTCAGCGTTCATCACAGCACCTGAGGGATTAAATGACGGGACAGTATGACACAGCCGGCACCCACCGTGTATGGAGCAGGCCCGCCCCATACTTCCCTTCAGGCACGACGTAACTGTATGTCATAATAAGCGAAGGGGTTAAAAATTTGACTTTGGGCGTATAAAGAAATACTGCTGCAGCTCGTTATCGTACAGCCAGACACAGGCCAAAGAGGAGGAGGGTTCAACATGAGAACATTTCTTCATATACTTCTCAGTTTTAATTGTAATATGATCATAGGAAAAGAAGAGATTAAAAAAGTGGGGTGTTTTTTTTTTGTGTGTGCATGTTTAGTGTTCCTTTTAGTACTATCAGGACAATACAGCAGCAATAAAGTCATATTAACCAGTCGTTGAATTTTATTATATACATGGTTCACAAGTCATTAAAAATAAAAGAATTTGGGCATGCTCACCCTGACAGATCTCCCACCACTCTGGTGATGTCGCCCTGGTCTCCACTACCCTGACAAGCCAGAAATGCAAACAAAGGCATGTTCAGCCAATTACTAACTGACCAGAGTCACGGCTAGTGGAAGCAGGGGAAGTGGCTGCCACAGGGCTGAACTCAGAAGGGGCCCACCCAGGAGGAGGACTAAAAGATTTTATTGTCAGGGCCCCCTCAACAGTGTTATACAATGACATTATATACAGTGACATGGCAGCATCGGCAAGGCAGACATGGAGGATCGGTCATGATGAGTATGTTTCTTTTTTATTTTTAGTCATGATATATATAAAAAATTAAAGGGGTTTTCTGAGACTTTTTAACTGATGACCTATCCTCTGGATATGTCAGCATCTGATTGGTGGGGGGCGGTCCGACACCCGGGACCACTGCCGATCAGTGGTTCATGAAGGTGACTGTAATCCTGTGGGCATCGCAGCCTTTTTGCATCTTTGCCTAGGCCAGTGATGTAACGTTCACTGGTCACATGGTGTAGGTGCAGCTCTGCCCCATTCAAGTGAATGGGGCTAAGCTCCAATACCAGTCACTTTACAATGTATATCCAGACCCTGCTGCAGGTGAGGGACCACAGCTCAGACACCCATGACTTTAAATCACATCCAGGCCAGACCAACTCAAAAGCCTTTGTCACACAGTGGACACCTAAAGCTACAAGTGCCAGGTTTTCACCTGTTAACCAGAAGTTTCAGGAGAGAGACATCAGCAAGAGGTGTTATTATCTGTTACCTTGCCAGCCACCATACCTCACCATCTGGGAAGAGAAATTGTACTGTGTACAACTACTCCTGAATATACTACAACTCCAATTTTGCACTTAGAAAAGAAAGGCTTTTATTCTTTTACTTCTGGCATGATTAACTGTACTGATCCCATAGAAGCAATGTCCTGAGGGAATACATAGTGACACATCATCTCATCTGGACCACCACCACTCCCATCCTCTGAACAGGCTCCTCAGGGGCTTGTTGCCTATGGATCTTCTAAACCAGATGACCCCTTTAAAATATCATTTGTCACAGTTACAGGTCATCCAAAATCTTCTGGAAATTCCTGTTTCTCTCTCCCATGAGGCCACATCACCATAAGTTCAGATTATAGCACGGCAAACTATATTTAATTTTTTTCCCCCTTTCTCAGCCAGAGACAATTAGTCAGGCTATATCTGTCCAGACATCTTCACTCAACAATCAGTTCATTCATCTTTAATACTTTGCAGGCATGTCTTAAACTGCAGGGGTGATTCTCTGCCTATATTTCTTAATGCTCTAATACCAAATATAAGGGGGAAAGAATCTGGTTAATGGATGTTAAGGAGATGATGTTATATAACTTTATGCAACACCAAAGAGCTGTGGGTGATGTGGAACATATGTCTGAATCCCTGCTGAAGCCTGAAAACATATGTGCAGAGTAGTCATATTTCTGGAGAGCCCTGGATTTCATAAAATTCTAAAGAAATGTAATGCAAACAATGTGACTTTATAAGAAACTATATTAATGGTTTATTAACAGGTTGGATGTATAGCAGTGGTGCATGTTAAGAGACACTATCATAATGGAGTCATGCTTGTAAAAAAAATACACATTCTTAAAGGGCTTGTCTGATTTAAAAGTCCATTTCTAGATTCACTATTAGAAAATTCTAATTTGATAGGAGAATGAACTAACTGGAGTAGACAGCATCTCTCACTCTGGAGGACAAAGTACTTCCAGCCCATTGATTTTTATGGGCCCTGTGTAATGTGTTACTTCACCTGCGGTGGTACTGTAGAGAAATGCAAGAATTGCTGCCAGGTTTCACCACAGATTGCAGCTGATCGCTGAGGATCCCAGTAGCAGGATACTTGTAATTGGATTGTCTTTGGGCAACCCTTCTAGCAAAAAGTAGACTTATCTAAAGTACACTACCCCTTTAAGGGGGTTGTCCCACGAAAAATATTCTACAGTTTTCAAACCAGCACCTGGATCTGAATACTTTTGTAATTGCATGTAATTAAAAAATTAGCATAGCCACTTAGTTATTCAATAAAATGTATCTGTATAGCGCCACCTGCTGTTTGCTTTTTTCTCATTTCTTTGACCTGCTCACTGAGAAGGCCGCACATGCTCAGTCTCATCTTTTGATTGCCTCCTGAACTGTGATAGGGAGAGCATGGACACGCCCCCTTAGCTTCAGGAGAATAGACACTCCCCTTGAGCTTTCAGCTTAATATAAATCTAGTAGAACAATGAATGGAGAAATCTGTGGATCCATGTGAGGTACAGGGCTGGCTCTAGCTTTGTTAGAAATAGATTGTCATGTACTATATGATGTCTGATTTTCATTTTTTTACTTTAGTCATGGGATAACCCCTTCAACATCTAAAATGATAACATTTCAAATGCTGACTTCAAGCTGAGCTTTTTGTATTTTATCATTGATTAATAAAGTCATTGTAAAACTGCTTCAAAAAGTCTCCATTAAAAAAAAAATTTCAAAAGTTTCATTTCTTTTCATAATTTTATATATTTGCTTTCAGGTAGATAGATATGTTCTGTTTCTACTGGAAACTCTATATAAAGATGCACCAGAAAACCTTTGGGGCTCATTTACGTGACTTTTTTTTGCCAGCAGCATTTTGGCGTGGACACCCACGCCGAAACTTTGGAGGCGGCCACGTAGTTTTATGGCTTCAATGGGAGGCCGTGCTGAAATCCATTGAAATGTATTGGAGGCAGAAACCATTTGGCTTCTGGCGAAATTTTGGCAGGTGTCCGCGCCAAAATTCCGCAAGCAAAAATGTCATGTACATAGGCCCTAAGGGTTGTCCTTTCAAATTTGGTTACTAAGCCCCCTTCTTAAAGTGATGAAATGATAGCCCTTTCTCAACACCCCTTAGTTTGTTGGTTATAACTCCTGGGATTCTACAACCCCTTCACTCTTACCATAAAGAACCCCTTCTTCTAATAATGGTATTTAATGGCCTTTCTTCAACACCCCTTAGTTTGTTAGATATACCTCAAAACCCCCCACTCTTACTGTAAAGAACTCTTTCTAATAATGATTATATAGTAGCCTTTCTTCCAAACAACTGATGCCTCCTAGATTGTTAGAAACCTTTTTGGCATTAATGGTATCATATTGCATTGACTTTGGATCACAAATTATTGACTCCGGCTATGTCCCCGTTTTGTAGGCAGGCAAATTTTCTTTCTCAGAACTGTAAGGCAAGGTTCACATCTGCCCCGCTTGATGGACCCTATTGACTATCATGTGATCTGTAGGATTTCTGGTATGGATTCCAGCATTTTGCTGGACAAAACACTGCTCTGTGCACTAGTATTTTGTCCTATTTTTTTTGCAGGAACTTCTGCTGTCGATGTGAGAATCAATTTTCAAAGATTCTTTTATCTACGTACACATTTAAAGGAGTTGTCCAGTTTACAATGTTGAGGACCTATACTCAGGATAAGTCATCAATATCAGATCAGCACAGGGGCGGATTGGCCATAGACCTTATAGGGAAATTTCCCGGTGGGCCGATGCCCAAGGGGCCACCCGGACCCTCTTTATGGTGGACAGTGGAAGTTTTTGGGGATGTATTTTGTGCTGCTGTCAGTATTTTATGATGGACTGTGGTATTTGACTCTGTTGGGGTGGTATAATGTGCCACAATATGGTATTGCTGGACCTGCCTTCCATCAATTTGGACCTGACTACAAAACGGAGCCACTTTTAGTATTTTTTCCAGGGCCACTTTAAGTTCCCAGTCCGCCCCTGGATCAGCAGGGCTCTGATTCCTCGCATGCCGTTCAACTGTTTGAAGAGACTGCATTTTTTTCACTGTTTGCAGCTGCGAACATTATAATACAGCACCGCCGTCCCATTCACTTGAATAGGTTGGGCTCCTTCCCAAATGTGTTGATGATAAGTTATTATTATATATCGGAAACTGGACAACCCCTTTAAACATAAGATCACCTCATTTAATCAACTTTATCATTATTGGAGAAGAATAGAAAAGAGTGTATTTCTTAAAAAATTCTATTCAGCTGAATCGATGGTCCTGTTTAGAGATGAGCGAATCAAATCCCATGAAGTGAAATTCGATCCAAATTTCAGGATAAATTTGATTAGCCTCGAAGCCGAATTTCCTCGTTCTTCATGTTAGCGAATCGATTTAACTTGAAATAGTGTAAAAAAAAAAAAAAAATCATACTTGCCTCCTCCATTTGCTCGCCATCTTGATTGAAGATCTCAGCCAAAATCCCGTGCGTTTTGATGTATGAAGTCACCACGTGAGCCGGCACGATGATGTCATCTCGCGCCACGCAAGATTTCTCGTCAGATCTACAAGCAAGATGGCGGCGGCCAGCAAGTTGTCGCTAGCAAATGGAGGCAGTAAGTTTGATTTAATTTTTATTAATGTTAATTTTACACTGAACGCGGCATCTGAGGGGTACAATGATGGGGGGTGGCGCTATCGCAGCTCCCTTTCATTGCACCCACTACTTACAAAAAAATGTGCTTTGTGATTTTTTGTAAAATTCGCAGAATCAGCCGAATCGAACTTTTCAAAAATTCGCTCATCTCTAGTCCTGTTAAAATTCCAAATAAATTCTACCTGAATCAAAAGTGCCGGAAAATACCTCTCTCCTTGATTCCCTCTCTTGATTCTCCCGAGTGGATTCCAAAATTTGGGTTCAGTAGAATCAGAACGTTTTGAAAAATTTTTGTTTAATTTCTGAATTTTAAAATCAATTCACTCATCCCTCATTGTCAACCCCCCCTAACAGTGAAGATTAGCTGATTACATTACCACGGGGGATAACAGCACTTTATTATAGGCTCGCATTGTGGTATGTTTAGGCTTGAATCCAATCTTTCTAGTCATTTGTAAGCAATGCGTGTGCCTTATGTGTTAATTGCTCTGGACTTTGCATTAGCAGCTAGGGCAGCGTGCCATGTTCTATGTATTTCCATGGGCACTCATTATACCATCACAATATTTCTCTCCATTCTCTCACCTTGGAAATGAAGTCATGTTCCATCATTACTTTTTTAGGAAAGAATTGCTTCTTTTTGTGTTTAAAGGACAATGTTCTATCTTTCTTGTGTGTTACAATATGGCGATATCGTGTTGTGCTTCTCAAACTAGCCCAAAAAGAGAAGGAGTCTCAGCTTCTTTCAGGAAGTCCAGAGCTGTGTGTGACAGCTGCACTCGAAGCAGATCCAATAACTATTTTTTCTCAATGCTCAAAGAGCTGAACCAATGATGTAGAGGACACAGCTGGCTATCTTGGGTCTAACGCCAGGGCTGTTTCTTCCCTCGTCTTAAGCTGCACATAGAAATTTATACAGTTACATCTTTGATGATACTGCACAAAATGTGGGGGTTGAGGTCATTTCCTATTAAATGTATTTCCTCTTCTTTATGCTCTTGGGGACCGTAGGAAAGAATGCTTCTTAGAAGAAAAGAGAAGTTTTGGCATGAAAATCATACTTTTTGGCACACACTTAGAATATCATTATTGAGCTCTTCTTTGTACATAAATATTTATCCTTGATTCCATATGTAGATAGTTTATGCTCGGGGAAATATACCAACACATGGAATGCAAACATATGCTATGACTTTATTTCGTAAGTCATGTTTTACTGTCAAAGAACTCTGGAAAGATGTTCTTCTTCTACAAAATAGATTTTGATTTTTTTGGCGTTGAACAGCATCATCCAAAGAAATGGACAAATACATATATAAACATATATATACTCGTTGTCTTATGCTACAACTCAAGCTGGAAGCTTTTAGTTAAGTGGAACCCATCTACTGGGTATGGAGGTCAATGACTTGACCTTCTCCAGGTGTTGCGTTTGCCTCTCCAATCAAAGTGATGAGGACTAAGCAGTTGTGTCTTACCTGCTGCTTTGGCACCAGACATAAAGATAACCATATGGAAAGATGTTGCATTGTCGTTGATGATGTATGTGACATCAGGACATGTAGAGTCTGACCCATTCTTTAAAGGGGTTCTCTGGGAATTAAGAAAATGAAAATACTTTATTTTTTATTTATTTATTAAATAATATTACTTTATTATAAATAAATTCCCAAATACCTTTCATTAGTTACATATGTACAAAAGAAGGAAAAATGGGATGGCCCTACACTAAATAATTCCTACTTATAGTCAGGTGATGAGTGGAACCAGGAGCAATATATTGAAGGTATCGGTGGTGCTCTGCTCAATCATAGGTAAAGTCCAATAATCATATAGAGCATGGAATGAAGAGAAAGTAGGAGCGGCACTCACCATCCAAATTCTTCTTTATTCAAGGCAGATAAAACACTTACATGTCAGTGCATGGGGGCGGACGGTACTTCGCACCGAGGCGGGCATCAGGCGTCAGCCGTTTCGTGCACAATTGCGCTTCGTCGGGCCATTTGCGTAATGACGCAAACACGTCCAACCTTTGAACTCTGTGAATCGCTCCGCGCATGCGCACCAGCGATCGCAGTTTCCACAACATACACATTAAAAAATATACAAAACACACAAATCACATCATAAAAAAAACACTTAAATCATTTTTATCATTGAGTCCTAGGGGACCCAAGGCTTCTAAACGTATAATCCACCTTGCCTCTCTCCTCAGCAGATCTAGATGCCTATCGCCCTCTTGCGGCAGCAATGGGGCAATCTCTAGGCCGACAAACTTCAATGTCCTAGGATTTCCAGCATGTGAAGACCTAACGTATTCTATAAGACGTGGACACCCTCTCCCACTAGCGATAGAAGAGAAATGCTCCCTAAATCTTTCCTGGAGACACCTGATGGTCTTTCCGACATAGAACCTACCACATGTGCAATATACCATATAAATAACATATTTACTTTTACATGTGATCAATTCTCTTACCCTGTGCTCTATACCTCCTACTCTTACTAGGGTTCTTTGACCATTATAAGCACAGAAGGAGCAATTACCACATTTGTGATTCCCGACTGGAGAGAATTTCTTTAACCAAGTACCAGTATCATTCTCTCTAAACCTACTTCTGACCAGCTTATTTTTCAAAGTGCAAGTTTTCCTAAACGCAATTAATGGAGTACTATCAATCAGGCCTTTTAAATTAGTATCCTCTGTCAATATTCCCCAATTGTCTCTTATCACTTCATTAGTTATAATGGCTCGTTTTGTCTGGGGAGCAATCATTAGGAGAAACAAAATGGCCGCTGTCCTATTACTATAAACAAAACCTGTCCTAATCACACATCAGGACAAGTTACTTCAGAGCACTAAGCTGCAGAGCTGCCTCATCCTCCTCTCTACTCTGCTTGTCAGGGATTATGATCCTGAATACAGTTTAATATGATCTTCAGCTGAATCTCTGTAGGAACAGAGACAGGGACGGACTGGGAACTTTTAGTGGCCCTGGAAAAAATACTAAAAGTGGCCCCGTTTTGTAGTCAGGTCCAAATTGATGGAAGGTAGCACCAGCAATACCATATTGTGGCACATTATACCACCCCAACACAACCATAGTCCATCACAGAATTCTGCCAGCAGCACAAAATACATCCCCAAAAACTTCCACTAGCCGGAAGTGAAGAGGACTCAGGTGGCCCCCTGGGCATCGGCCCACCGGAAAATTTCCCTGTAAGGTCTATGGCCAATCCGCCCTTGAACAGAGTTCATGAGCAGACATGAAGTACAGAGAGGAGGTGGGGATTTGGCTGTGTCCTGCTGTGTTATTAGGACAGGTTTTGTATGTACTAATAGGAGGGCGGCCATTTTATTTTTCCTAATGATTGCTCCCTAGAAAAAAAACAAGCCATCATAACTAATGAAAGTTATTTCGGTATATTTTTATAATAAAGTAATATTTAGGTATTTTCATTTTCTTAATTCCCAGAGAACCCCTTTAAGGATCAGTTTCTAGGCAGCAGATTGTTGTAAATATTTCAGTTGAGGATCCCTACTCATGGTACTCAATTTTTGTAAGTTATAGGCAAGATACCTATAGGTATTAGTTGGGAGACAGTTTTCTTCCTTCTGGAGCTAATTTGTACAGTTCTAGGATTAAAAGGAAGAAAATGGCCCCTCTCAATCAATTTATCTTGCACCAAATTATTAAATAATAAAATATTATTAAATAATATAATATAAAACCTTAAAATAGAAGGTATTTATTTGCTTGTGTCCATTATATGTTATAGCCATACAACATGGTAATCAATCATTATTCTGCAATTTTCCTTGAAATTCGGATCCTAGTCCACTCAACGCTATTTATGATGTTCAAACTTTGTTCCTAACATGGTGACCTCCATAAATGCACGTATTAAGAAGAAGTATATGAGCCTTCCTCAGGTGTCCACCAAATAGGGAGATAAGGTAGTTCTAACCCATTGCCCATATGTGGCCTATATATTGTTGGTGAGACTCCAAATGTGCACAGACAGATAAATTAAGAATCCAATAAAGAAAAGTACAGCTTCTTGAGCCCTTGTTCAAGATATGACTGCTAGGAGGATGGGTGTCTTCTTAAAGGGGTTTGCTGAGACTTTTTTAACTGATGACCTCTGGATCATCTCTATTGAAATTTATTAAATAAAAATCCACTAATAGCATACAGGTACCTCTGGGAACTTTCCTTTACCTACCCTGTTTGTGAAGAAACTATAGATAGATAGATAGATAGATAGATAGATAGATAGATAGATAGATAGATAGATAGATAAATAATAGATAGAAGATAGATAGATAGATAATAGATATGAAAGATAGATGGTAGATATGAGATGGATAGATAGATAGATAGATAGATAGAAGATAGATAGATATGAATAGAAAGATAGACATTAATAGAAAGATAGATGATAGGTATGAGATAGACAGACAAATAGAAGCAGGGATAGACAGATAAATGTACTTGTTGCTTTGCTCTAGTTTTTATGTCATAATTCATATCTGATGTTACATGAGGAGATGTTTTTCCATATCTGCTTAGTCCTGCAGGCTGACACGTTATCTGTTTCACTCTGTGATCACCACAGACGGAGTATCTGCTACATATTAATGAATTGCCCCAAACTAATAAGCAGATGGCCTAATGTAACATTATAAGATATTAGCTCAACGGAAAAATGTAAATGCGAACGGACAACCTTAGCTCACCTAGAACACGGAGCGCCCCCAAGGGCAGACAACGGAGAAGTGTACGACCGGATTTCACTGACATTTTGTCATTTTGAACAGCAAACTTCTCTGCAACATTTGTTTCTCATGGAGAAATTAATAAGCTTTGATATCTGTGCCGATCAGACTGCTGTAATCAAAGTAAAACATTAAATTATTGAAACGTGCCGTTAACTGCGTCATACGGTCATACATATTTTACATTTAGCCTAACATCACATGTCATCAAACATTAACCATTCAGGTTCAGATCCTCACCAATTGGCAGATCATTTCTATTAGAAGAGAAGTAACTTGTAGTACCTTGGCTTTAGTGCAAAATCTGGAACAGGCTCCCCTCCGATTATATGCCATTTATAATACTGGTGTCCCACCTTTAATGCCCCTATAATGCCCCTATAAAGCCCACCTTTAATGCCCCTAGCAGTAACAAGGCCCCTCTATAAGGCACCCTTTCAGAGCCCCAAGTGGTAATAAGGCAGACCTATAAGGCACCCCCATAGATCCCAGGGTAATAATGCCCCCTATAGTCTCCCTACTAGATTCCCTCTGTTGTGGGCCAAGTATTTATAATGCCTCCTGTAGTTTCCCCAGTATTTATAAAGCCCCACTGCAGTGCCCCCTATAGTTATAATGACCCCCTGGACTATAACGTCCCCTGTAGTTCTTCGGCCTGTGTTATAATGCTCCCTTCATTCCCCCATGTAGTGCCAATTTGTATAAAGTCCCGCCCTGTAGAGCCCCCAGAATTATAATGCCCCCTATATTGCTAGTATGTAGATTGCTGCACCCCTGTAGTGCAGCCTGTAGTATAATGCCCCTCTATAGTGCTAGTATGTATAATGAATTCATCCCCTGTAGTGCCCCTGTAATATAATGCCCCTCCCTCCATATTGCCCTAACACCCTGTGCCCTCAATTTGTATTGTTCAGGTTCTGCTTTGTGATATATTTTTCATTACTGTAGTATCAAGCCTTCAAGGATCTTGACTAGAGTTGGTCGAAACGAGCATCGAATGCTTCATCCAAAGTCGCTTCATTCAAAACTTTGGAATAATACTGTACAGAGATTTGTCTCCATACAGTATTAGAATGTTTGGGCTCCGAGGAGTCAAAGTTATTTATTCATGAAGTCACGCGAGACTTCGTTGAATAGCTTCAGTAGTTGATTTTTAAAGTGGAAAACCACTTTAAAACTTGAAACCGAACTCGGCTTCAGTTCCGAGGTTTGCCACTTTAATAATCAACTACTGAAGTTATTCCACAAAGTCCCCATACATTCTAATACTGTACAGCGATGGATCTCCGTACAGTATTATTCCGAAGTTTTGAATGAATCGACTTCGGATGAAACATCGGAAGCTCGCTTTGCACAACTCTAGTCAAGACCCTTTAAGGCTTCATACTGCAGTAATGAAAAATATATCACAAAGCAGAACCTGAACAATGCAAACTGGTTGCATAACTAAGATGAATTTATACTAGAAATGACCTTAAATGATTGTCGCTTATTTTTTTCTCTTCCTGGTATATTGTGTAAGATATGATTCCTCTATTTGTTTCCTCAAACATGTCGAGCATAAATTGCTAAATCATGTGCTTCTGTCTTACACAATGCTGTGGGGTTTTTCTAAATTGTGCTGTTTGTCAACTCTTTTTGAAAAAAAAAAAAAAGATTTTTATATCAAAGGAAAGATTTACGGTCTTTTTTACTTTCTTAGACTTTTCTATAGGGTTTTGCAAACATTTCAAATGAAAAATTATATTAAAACTGAATGACTCATAAATGCTATACTCCATGGTCCAGTGACTTTTACCATATACAGTACTTGTCCAACTCCTCATTCGCAAATGGATTTAAGCCAGGGGTGGATTGGAAACTTAAAGTGGCCCTGGAAAAAAAAAACTAGGAGTTGCCCCATGTTGTAGGCGGGTCCATACTGACAGAAGACGAGCCAAAACAAGTAGGCAGGGACAACTGAAGTAGGTAGGGCATGCAATACCGTCGTACAGCACAGAATACAGCCCCAGCAGAACCAAATGCCACAGCGCAGCATAAAATACTGCCGCCCCAACAACAGTATTCAACTGTATCACCGTCATGAGGATTGTAATACAGTTGAGTTCAGGAGAGCAGCAGATTATAATGTACCTGGCCTGCGGCCATCAAGAGGGCTTGAGAGGCATTGGCCCACCGGGAAATTTCCCTGTTGGGTCTATGGCCAATCCATCTCTGATTTAAGCTGACCATAAACATTGAACCTGACAGTTTGTCAGGATCAGCTGCCTAGCTAATGTGGGGGCCACTCAACTCATCCTTGACGGCAGATTTTAGGTAATCAAGGTAACAGACATGGTAGATTCCAATGTGCCCAATCATTTGTTCCAATGTGAGATAAGTCTCTCTACTGAAATAAGCATGCAAGTTCAGCCAAGCCTAACATGCATATATATGGGAGAGTCAGTCGAGTGAGTGGTCAACTGTCATTTAATGTATAAGACCACCATTATGACCAGTTTCTTGAGATGTCTATTGATCATTCAGCAGTGGGAAACCAGTGGGATCTTCTGGGCCACCATGAAATAAGTGTCATAGACTTTTACATTTTTTTTAACTTTGGTTTTATGTTGCAATTTCTTTCAACTGAGTTTTCGCCATTCTGCAAAACTAGGAAATAACTTTGTAATATTTTTGCCATCAAAATTCATCAGTCATCCCTCATCACTGGTCCTCCATGGAAAGAGGACACTTAATTTAAAGTGGTTGCCCAGGCTTTTACAGTACTATTGATGACCTTCCTCATGATGGGCAGCATGGTGGCTCCGTGGTGTCTTGCAGCTCTGCCTATCTGCCAGTCCTAGGTTTGAATCTAACCAAAGATAACACCTGCATAGAGTTCTTATGTTCTCCCAGTGATTGTATTCTCCAGTTTCGTCCCACACTCCAAAAATATACTAATATGCAACTTAGATTGTGAGCTCCATTAGGGACAGTGTGATGCTAATGTTTGTAAAGCGCTGCAGAAAATGTCAGTGCTATATACCGTATTTTTCGCCCTATAAGATGCACCGGCCCATAAGACGCACATAGGTTTTAGAGGAGGACAATAAGAAAAAAAATATTTTTCGTTAGACTTCTGGTCAGACCACTATTTAGAACCCCAGACCTCAGCTGACAGCCCCAATAAGACCATCAATGTTAACAAGACCCCAATAAGACCTCAGATCAGACCCCCAATCAGATCTCAGCTCAGACCCCAATGTAAATGACCCCCAATCAGACCTCAGATAAGAGCCCCATGCCCTTCATCAGCCCCCATATGCCTCTCATCAGCCCCCATATGCCTCTCATCAGCCCCCATATGCCTCTCATCAGCTCCCTATATGCCTCATCTCAGCATCATGCCTCTCACCGGCCCCCAGAAGCCGCTTTTCACCTCAGCACCTCTCATCAGCTCCAGCAGCATTATATCAGCCCCCATTGCCTCTCACCAGCCCTCAGCCACGTTATATCAGCCACCAGAAGTCTTATATCAGCCTCCATCAGCCTCATATAGAATAAAATAAAAAAACACCTCTCCTGCTCCGGATACCGCTCCCCTCCTCCAGCTCGATCCTCTTCATCCTGCCGCCGGCTGTGCTGTGAATCGGCACGCACAGCGTGAGGTCACAGAGCGCCCTATCGCTGTGCGTAGCCGCTGCACAGCCAACAGCCAAGGACCAGGAAGCGGTGAGTATAGCCTTCACCCCTTCCCGGTTATTCTGTACTAATGAGTACTTCCATAATGGAAACACTCATTAGTATTCACCCCATAAGACGCAGTGGCATTTTCCCCCGCTTTTGGGGGGAAAAAATGCATATTATGGGACGAAAAATACAGTAAGTGAGTAAATAAAAATAAATAAATGAAAGGCCATCAATATTATTAGTGGCTGTCTAACACCCTGCACCACCGCAAATAAGTTGTTCCGCAGTAGTTCTGGCACCTGAAGTCGCTGCCGGAACTATACAGCTCCATCCACTATTCAATGGACAGAGCCAAGTAGTTATGGTGTTGACTTCTTGTCCGAAGTTACACCGGAACAGCTGATCAGTGTGGAAGGGGGTGCAAGGTTCAGATATTGATGACCTATCATGAGGATAGGTCATCAACAGTAAAATCATATAAAGGTTACCTTTAGATAAAAGACGGCGGCAGACATCAATGCCTTCACATGCTAGGGTTATTTGGATGGGTGTCCGGGTGTCAGATATCTTCACATCATGTACTTTTCCAGCACTTTAGGAATGCTATTTATATTCCCATCGCAGAGGGTACTAAAGGAATGTGGCACAAAAAATGTAATAATATGTTATGGAAAGTGAAAAAAGGAGTAGATCAATATCTTTAAGATAGAGCATGCTTGAATAATAAGGTATTCATCCTAACATTCCCTCCTACAGTCTCCTTGTCATATCTCTCATCATTTCTTATCTGTAGCCAGTAGGTCCAGATGTCATTACACTTGGCTGGTGATCATTGGCATGTAACGGAGACCTAGCTATGCTCACCAGCTGTGAAATTTGGGGGATGGCTCCTAGTTCTGAGATATAGATCATTTCGAGGATTTAATTAGACTGCACATCTAAGAGATGTTGTTTGAAGTCTTATTAGTCCCAGGACAACTTCATTATAAGTAGCGTTTTAAAATTATATGACTCCTTGGTGATAAAATTCTTATGTCCTATTAAAAAATTTTCTCATCTATTAAGGTTTATTTCACTCCTTCCCATTTCGCACTAATAGTACAACACTGCAATAAGCTAGTCAGTACTCAGCAACATTATATTATGACATAGTCATGGAGGGGCTGTGCCTTGTCCCTCACTTGTGGTCACCAGCAGTATTATACAGCTGACAGAATCAGAAACAACTCTGATCCTGGCATTTTGACCCCTTAGATGTGGCTATCAATGCTGACCATGGACTCCAAGGGGTTAGAGAGAGGAAGCAGGCTTGCTGTGCCACCCCATTGGTCACCTTCATGATTCAATCATGGGGTGTCGAGGGGCTGTTATGGCAAACGGAGACCTAAAATATAATATATCAATACATTAATATTATATAGTGATGCCTATTAAGCCTGCCTTTGGGTTGAATAGGCATTGTGTCAGTTTTCACAGAAACCACCAAAAATGCAGTGCAACAGAGAAGTACTGCAATGTATTAAATGAGTGATCAGAAGATTGAATGTTCAAGTCCCCTAGCGGTACATAGAAAAAAGTAAAAAAAAAAAAAAAAAAGTAGAAAAGAATCAAGTTAATCAACATTAAAAAGTTGTGACATTTGAAATGCGAAAATGAAAAATAAATGTCAGTCCTGAATTCCAAATCTGTAAGGGGTCCAGCCCAGCCTTCCTGTTTCTTCGTATATTATCATTTGGGTCACAAGGCACATTATCTGCCAGCCCTGTATTATTTAGATTGTTGGTAATATCTTCTGTTAACTATAATGACATACTTGTCTGTACAGGGCATCTGTCAGCAGTTTTATACCTATAAAACTACCTTACCTGTTACATGTGGTCTTGTCAGTTGAAGGCATCTGTGTTGGTCCCATGTTCCTGCCAAGGTGGGGCTGAGCTAGGGAGTCAGTCTAAGAATGTAGAGTGAGGGGGGATGTGATCCATCTCCTGCTCCTCTGTGCCATGAGGACCCCAGAGGCAGCTCATCTGTGAGGACCACTACTGCAGAGAGCCTGCAGGGTCTGAGGCCACAGAAAAATAGCAAACTATGGCGTATTAGTCAGCAGAGTAATGAAGCATCCGAGCTATCAAGACTCTACTGCCAAACACGTTAAGACACCATCACAGGTGATTCAGGACAGGCCTAGCTAGAAGTCTGCATCATGCAGTGGACACCTGCAGTCACAGGTGCCAGAATAAAGCCATAAGGAAGGCAATCCAGACAGAGACATTGTCAGCTAGCAAGTTTCTGAGTGTTATTTTTGCTGCATTGCTGCCACCATCTACAGATAGAGAAAGGGAATTTTATACGAGCTGATGATGAATATTCTGCTATCCATTTTTGCACTCAGTAAAAGAAGACGCTATTTGTTCATTCATCTCTGCATGGTTCCTTTCATCATCATCACCTTTTTAACTGCATTGAACCCCTTTGAGCAACGGCCTGAGGTAAGAAACTGTGACACAACAACAGTACATCAGGGCCACTATCATTCCCATCTTCTACATCAGCTCCCACTGGGGCTTATTGCATTTTATTCTGGCGACTGTAGCATCCAGCAGAAAAAACGTCAGTAAAATATTTGCCCCAAACTCTGACTAAAGCATTGTGCAGGGCAAGGAGAAGGAGGCCGGTGCTGCTGCACTGGTAAGTTGAGCGGTGGAACTGCAGAGCACAAAGTAAAAGGTGGAGGAATCCCACTGGGCTACCAATGAACGGACAGCCCACATGCAGAAAAGGATAAGACTGTAGGACTGGTGTGCTGGGGCTGGAGAGACTGAGTCCAGACTGAAGCCTGCGTCAGTCATGAAGAACTCTTGGTGTGGCTGGAGCAGTGCAGATGGTGAGAGTATTATACTTGAATGCAGGGTTGCACTCTCACTATTCTGCTGATGGAGTCCCAGCAAACATCAATTACATTACTTATCCTGTACTGATCCCAATTTATACCCTGTATAAAAAGAAGGAACAGAAGAACTATGTGCAGTGCGCAAAGCGGCAATTTTTTTCTGCACTAGGCCATGACTCTAATTCTGCCCAAAACATAACTACCTAATCCCACCCAGTCCCCTAAGTGCCCCCACATAGTAATTATTCCCCCTTTTATGCTGCCACACAGTAGTTATGCCCACATTGTGCTCCCTTCACAGATTATGCCCAGATATGTGCTCTTCAGTAGTTATGCCCAGATATGTATCCCTTTCAATGTATTATGCCCAGATATGTGCCCCTTTCACAGTATTATGCCCAGATATGTGCCATTTTCCCAGTAGTTATACCCACATATGTGCCCCCTGACAGTAGTTATGCCCACATATGTGCCCCTCACAGTAGTTATGCCCAGATATGTGCCCCTCACAATAGCGATGCCCAGATATGTGCCCCCTCACAGTAGTTATGCAAAGATAAGTGCCCCCTCACAGTAATATGCCCAAATATGTGCTCCTGCAGTGGTTTGGGGTGGCCCCAACATTTCGCTGAGTCCCCCAGCCACCACGTGTTGCTGCTCTCCGGAAGGGATGGTAAGGCATGGTGCACCCCAATGGGAAATAAGTCCAGAGAGTCAGGGTCTGCAGTAAACCAGGAGGTTACTGGAGGGATTTAGGTGCAAAATAATACATGTGAGGCATAGGGCTGCCTTCTCCAGTCTCCTCCCTGGAAGAAAAAGGTTTGATGCTGAGGAAAGGCCTGAGCTAGCTAGCTGGCTCTCTCTCTTCAGAAGGCTGGTACCCTGGTCCGAGGCTGGTAATCCAGGGTCTGTGGCAGCGTATACATGTCTCAACATTTTCTTCTGGTCACTCAGTAGTCTGGCAGAGTCTCCTCTTCCAAGCACTGTTCCCTACTTTCAGAACACTAGGGGTTCTGACTGCTCCTTATATACACTTTTAGCTAGACTAAAACCTTCTAGTGGAAGGGGTGGGGTGGAGAAGCTCAGCACAAACAGATACATTGTCACACTTTCCATCCAAATATGACTTAAATGCTCGGGGGGTTTAATTGGATCAGCTATTTGGCACATATGCATTGTGGATGCAATACTCACCACTCCTTTCTTCAGGGCCATTCTTCGCAGCTCTGGTCTGAGAGATGACTGACGAGATTCTACACAATCGACTCGTCCAATCAGCAGGACAGTTAGAATAATTTTGTCCAATCAGCAGGGCTTATGCAAATGAAGATCAGTCCGATCCCTTCTACCTCTGCTTGTTTACAAACTGCAAAAGGGGCTTGTCCGTATATGGCATGTTACCGCTGCAGTCAATCACCTCTCAGCAGTGGTCTAATGCGAGGACACTGATTGGCTGCTGTAATCACATGTCATACAACTGCACATCAGTGTGCATATCACCAACACTCTAATAGATGTGCACACTTGCCCGTTATATCTCAGTCTTTGTCTACATGGTTGCAGCAGTGATGGCAGAAAGTCCAGCATGTCAAATGCATCATCACTACAGCCAAATAAACAAAGCACTCATTCTAGAGTGGTGAGCATGTAACAGCTGAGAATTGTGGGTTTTTTCCCCATATGCTGATGCCGTATTTTAACTACTGGATAACCCCTTTAATTCTGGGGTGTTTGGTATTCAAGGGAATTATGTTTAGGGCCTTTTGAGGCGGTGGAATCAGGGGTGTGGTCTCTGAAAAGGGGCAGGGTGTATGTCCGTAAAAAATGTTGGGCTGTCTGTGATTTTAGGTTCAGTTGTCCCGAAAAATTTAAAGGGAAGGTTGGCAACCCTGGTCACCATGACCATTGTGGAAATGGTCAAAGTTGTTATTTTTGTCAGAAGCAGTTCACAAGGGAATCCTGAGATCATTGAACGGCTTCACCACAATCGTTGTACAGAAATATTCACAGTGGAGGCCTAGTGTTCCTCTATGAAGAATATTATACAGACAAGGAAGAGTGAGGCTCCTCCTGAGATGTAGATAGGACACGTCCGATGACATTTCTGAACAAGTCGTCTTTTTCTGGTTCATCGGATCATGTTATGGCACATAACTTCAGATGGATCCCAGAACAATGAGGGATTTCATACTGGTCGATAAGATGGTTTCCTTTCAGCAAGTAACAGATGATGACGGCCTAAGCCATAATTACTATTTCAGCCTCTTCAAATTGCCAACTTCATTTCCTATATTCTACATTGCAATTTAAGCCTCATTACTCATAACCCCTTTGTATTCCTTTGTGGCATATTGTGCACAGAAAAGATTAGTTCAGAGATACTGTATAGCTGCCCCTCTCTCTAAAACCGACTGATGTGGATGGATCTGAAGTGGACTTTACCAGTAAAAAATCTTCAAAATAATAATAACAGTAATAATAATTATAATAATATACATACTTGCCAAATTTTCATAGTCATCCAGCAGGGTATGGGTTGTGACACACGCGGTCCCCAGCTGTTATTTTTTCTATTTTTAGCCATACCACACCCCTTTTCACATACCACACACCCTTTTTCAGTAGCTCAATAGATAGATAGATAGATAGATAGATAGATAAGCAGGAGCAGATAAACAGCAGCACTGTCAGAGGTGAAAGAAAATGGGTGCAATCTCTCCCAGACCATAGGCAATAGGGCCAAAGGATAATCCAAAAATTAGGCATCACTTCAAGTAAAGTTAAGATGGGTGGTGGACTCTCTTTATTCACCCACATCGAAATTACTAGAAAGATAAATGATAGATAGACAGATAGATAGTAGATCGATAGATAGATAAATAGATAGATAATAGGTAGGACCCCTACCGATCTAATAGTTATCCCTTATTCTGCTGATACCTCTTTAATTCTCTTTCATAGTGCTTTATTTTTAACATGGTGCAGTGTGATCTCCCAGCCAGCAGATGTCCCTGTACAGGAAGAAATTTGCAGTGTAGGGAGAGAAGCACGCTAGACAGGGATAGAAATCGCTAACCAAAGACCCAGAAGCCCACTTAAGGGCTATTATATCTGTCACAAACCTATCTTTTTTTATTTTGAGGACTTTAAAGGTGGTGAAAATAGTGCTAGGTGGCCTGCCATTAACGCCACATGCGCTGCTGCAGCAAGGAGGAACATACACTGTAGGGAGAGAAGCACGCTAGGCAGGGATAGAAATCGCTCAAAAAAGACCCAAAAGACCTTTTGAGGGCTATTATATGTGGCACAAAGCAATATTTTATTATTTTTGGGGTGTTTAAAGGTGGTGAAAATAGCACTAGGTGGCCTGCCATTAATGCCACATGTGCTGCTGCATGCTGTAGGATACTCTCTGTATACTATATACCTGACATACTTTGCTATAGCTCTGCTACATGTCACTTCTAATGTTTCAGACGTTCAGCTAAGCGGCATGTCAAAAATAATTTTTAACACACTCAGCTCTGCTACATGTCACTTCTAATGTTTCAGACGTTCAGCTAAGCGGCATGTCAAAAGTAATTTTTAACACGCTCAGCTCTGCTACATGTCACTTCTAATGTTTCAGACGTTCAGCTAAGCGGCGGTCAGCTCGGCAGCCGCATGTGTCCCTTAAATTTTTTTTTGCGATCAGCTCGGCAGCAGAGTGCCACTCTTAAATTTTTTGGACGGTCTGCGTAGCAGCAGCATGTCACCCCTATTGTTTTTGAGTGTCAGCAGCAGGCCATAAATGATAATTTTTCACTGGTGTGTCCGATGCCCTCCTTTATTTATGTTCCTGTAGTCTATCAGAGGCCACTATCATCATTATTGCGCTGCCAGGTTGCATAGAGCTCAGGGCACAGACTAGAAGAAGTCTGTGTCTTCCACTGCATCGCTGACAGCAGAATGGATGTAAGTATTTGAGTTTATTATTTTTATTTGGCAGCATGGTGTTTGGCCACAATGGGGTGGGGGTCATTATTTTGTAATTGGAGAAAGCATTATGGGGACATTACAGCTGTAAAAAGGAGCATTTTTGTACTGGCACATATTATAAGCGGGCCACTATGGGGTCATTCGTTGTGCTGAGGGCACTAAAAGGTTTTTTTTTTGTTCTGGTACACGTTATAAAGGAGCAAACATTTACAAATGGGGTATTATTTTACAGGAAAGCATTATAAGGGGTCATTTTTTTGTTCTGGCACCCATTAGGGGGAATTATTACTACTAGGGGCACTATGGGGCAAAATGATGGACATTATTACTAGTGTTGAGCGAGCATGCCTACGCTCGGGACCGCTCGGTGTTCGGCCAAACACCGAGTGTACTCGAGCGCAATGCTCCAGTCTCTTCTCCGCACTGTAATGTTGATTTGTACACTAATGCGTACGTATTTGTATGCTAATGCGTACGCATTGTGCGCTAATGCGTACAAATTCAGTTACTTAGCATACTTTTATGAGTGAAAGGAGTAAAAGAGGAGAAGTCGCAATTCTGACCTTTTTCTATTAACCAGACACCCTCCCCTCTTCTGAGCGGGGGGTGCCTGGTTTAGTCCCATTAACTAACATTATGCTCGGGTGCTCGGCCAAGCACCCGAGCACACGAGCACAGAGGTGCTCGCTTAACACTAATTATTACTATTGGGTGCAGTGTTGGCAGAGACTTATTACTATTGGTGGGACTTTTGGGAGGACTGTCACATTGGGAGGCACCCTGGCACAGTATCAGCTTAGTACAATTAATTTTGGAGGACACTATGTTTACAGCACTATAAGTTTCAAGGACACTATTTGCTGGGCACAGTTATTTTTTAGGGCACTGTGTGCCAATAATTTTTGAAGGGGCATCATCTGTGTGGTAATTGTATTTTCAGGGGGATTATTTGTTTCTTCAATATAGTATTGGGAAGCACAGTGGGCATAATATTACAGGTGGCAGGATGCGGTGTTCAGAAGGTTAGGAGGAGGATGGAAAAGTAATTGTCAAATTCTGCAGAGACAAGAGAAGGCTGAAAGAAATAATCATGGCGGTCTGGTCTGTATGGAGAAGATAAAGAAAGAGAACGTCTACATCAGAAGAAACATCACTGGATGTAAGAGGTATGTGGCCCTGTATTACCCTGTATGTTTTGCAGCTCTGTATGTAATGTTTTCCAAGTATGTCTTTAACAGTAGGGCTGAAGAGAAGGGGTTAGGTTAAGAAATTGGCATGGGGGGGGGCTGTTTTAGTTTTTGCCTCAGGCAGCAGAAAGACTAGGTGCACCCTTGCCTGCAGCGCCACCACAAGTGAAATGAAGCATCACACAGTGCCCATTGAAATGAAAGCCTGCCAGTGTACCGATTGGATGTAACTGTTTACAGACTCTCTGGCTTCTAGTTGAGGGTCTTAAATTTGAGGTTTTCTAAACCAGAAGTCCCTTTAACATTGTGATATTTTAATATGACTTTTATTTTCAGAATACACATAAATCCGCTATTCATTAACCTAAATTCCCGGGGATTATTCTTCCCTGGTTTAATGAGTTACTGTGGTTAAGGGCTGATAGACACACGGCTGTGATAAGACCAGTAATCTGATCAGTTAGCTCAGGAATACAAATATTTCATGGTCATCTATATAACAAACAAGGAACATCACATTTCCTTTTTGTATGGTATTTTTTTTACATTTGTGTATTTTTGTATGCTTATTAAAAGGGCATTCGTACTTCAGAATAACTCTCTTGTAGGCCTTAAGGCCAATACAGATTTTAGGGGATCATTGGTGCTGAGATGCATTGATTATTCGTAAAGGGAATCTGTCAGTAGTTTTGACCATACTAAACTGCTGACAGCACTAGGTGGGGGATGGGAGGAGCAGTACAGACATACCTTTTGTGAAGCTTTTATCATCAGGAGTAGTGTGACTATGAAGTTTTATTCTGCCAGGTTCTGCTCTTTAAGGGCTGGGGGCAGAGCTTCTCTGTGAAATGCTGTCTGCATTGAGTGGCTGCATAGCCCTCCCCTCTGCTGTGAGTGACAGCTGTAGTAGTCTTCTGGGTCGATGCTACAAAGGGGAGGATCTAGGAAGCAGCTTAATGCAGAAAGTCTTACACAGTGAAGCTCTGCTTCCAGTGCACTTAAGCAGCAGAACCTGGCAGAATTAAAGTTATTATTCGTACTACTCCTGACGATAAAGGTTCCAGAAAAAGTATGTTTGTCCTGCTCTCCCCAACCCCAACCTAGTTCTGTCAGTAGTTTAGTATGGTCAAAACTGCTGACAGACTAAGGTTCTCTGATCTCATTACATGTCTAAGGCTACTTTCACACTCGCGTTGCTGATTCCGGCAAGAAGTTCCGTTTTTCCGGATCCGGAAAAACGGACAAAAACGGAAGCATAAATAAACCGGATCCGTAATCCGGATCCGTAGAAATAACGGATCCGTTTAATCCGTTATTATCCGTTTTCGTCCGGAAAAACTGAGATGGTATTTGATTGTTTTATAGACAAAAAAGATGTAAATGTGTACCTGTAGAAATAAAAGCATCAATATAACTTGCAAATGTTTAATTTAAATAATGAAAAGAAGTAAAGAAAAGAAGCAATGAAAGTCTACAAAAAGAAATTTTAAAGTGGTAATGGTAAAGTGTGTATAAAAGAGTGACCGGTCACTTTACCCCTCATAGCTTGCCAAAATGTTGCCAGACCATATTGAGTTTGGATTCCAGGCTTTAATCTTGTTGTCACGCTGGAGAAGACGTCTGAGAGCCCAACGTCGTCGTCGTCGTTTCTGGGTGCATCCCATAACTTCTGACCGTGTGAGAAGGGGCGTTTTTGAGGTGCTCTTTCCAGAACTGCGGAACTATCCGGAAAAGTTCTTAAATTATCTACGGATGACGATATCCAGCTTTGATGACCTCCTGCAAAGGGTTGGTCATCGAATTGCGAGACAGGACACCCGGTTTCGGCGAAGCATCTGTCCAGCTGAAAGATTAATGCTAACATTAAGGTAATTATTCTTATTTTATTTTTTTTAAAGAAACTGTTATCAAGTGTTTGCAGTTAACATTTAGCATATAAACTTTATTTTTTTTCCTACAGGTATCTTGCAACTGGTGAAAGTGTGACTTCACTACATTACCAATTCCGTCTTGGAATATCGACAGTTTCCAGCATCATACAAGATACATGCTGCGCTTTATGGGAAATATTGCATGCAGAATTTATCCCTCACCCAACTCGTCAGCAATGGCTTGAGATTTCGGAAAAGTTTTGGGAAGTTTGCCAGTTTCCAAACTGTCTAGGAGCAGTGGATGGAAAACATATTCGTATTGTCAAGCCGCATGGTTCTGGCTCGGAATATTTCAATTACAAAAAATATTTTTCAATTATCTTAATGGCAATAGCTGATGCCCAGTACAGATTTGTTGCCATAGATGTCGGAGGTTATGGGCGTACCAACGACTCAATGATATTTAAAAATTCGGATATGGGCCGAAGAGTATACAATAACGATTTTGATTTTCCTTCTCCTCGACCTCTGCCTGGTTCAGATTCAACCCCCATGCCATTTGTTTTGGTTGGGGATGAAGCCTTCCAAATGTGCACTAATTTATTAAAGCCATACTGTAGTCGTGGACTGAGTAGGCAAAAACGCCTGTTTAATTACAGGCTCACTCGGGCACGCCGGATGGTGGAATGCGCTTTCGGTATACTTGTATCTAAATGGAGAGTATTTACAAAACCGATCCATCTAAAAATTGATACTGTCGATGAAGTGGTAAAGGCATGCATTGTTCTACACAACTATGTTCTAAAAAAAGAACCACTTCACATGGATCAAATTAATGAAGACAGCAATTTGGCCAGTTTGGAAAACTTTGGCATAAGGGGAACAGTTGCTGTAGCAAGGATGAGAGACTCTTTTGCTGAATATTTTATGTCACCCGACGGAAGAGTTGAATGGCAGGACCAAATGGTGTAAATTAAACATGTACTAATTTCAGAGTTTAATAAAATAGAATACAAACAATCTTGATATTAGACAAATTTACTGTTCTGGTGCAAAGATCTTAAATCCTGCACCAGATATACTCTAGAATTCTGTCTGTGACAAAAACTTGTCCATGCGCCAGAGTTTTGTCTGTATGCCAAAAATATGTCCATGTGGCAAAAAAAAGTGTCTGAGCGCCAATAAAGTCGTTAAATCTAAGGTAGGCCAGCTATAGGTTGGATAAGTTTTACTGCAAAATTGCGCCTTTTTTTGCACATTTTTGGCAAATGTTTTACCGTTAGGCCACACCCTCTTTCCAATAAAACCATGTCCCTTTCCTGTGAAGCCACACCCTCTTGTCAAGTAAAGCATAAAAAGCTTAGAAAAGTTGGCAAATGTGGTGCAAAGCCTGCACACCAGTTTTTTGGTGCAAAATGTACTAAAACACTGGCACATTTTCAGTAGTAAATCTGTAAAGCTCTATTTTCCCCAAGAATTATGGAGCATTAGTAGTCTGTGTTGTACCATTTTTCTGTTATTCCTCCTTGGGTATGGTAGCATTAAACAGCTCCAGGTGGAGGCCCTTTACATAGTTTGAAAAGTAATCCTGTTGGGGTCCACATTACTGCTATCTCTACTGTTGATAAATAACATTAGCTTTTGGAAGGTATTAAAAGATGGCTAGCTATGAGCGACTACAGACCACAACCCCTACTGGGAAGGTATTGTCTCCCAGTGATTAAATACCAGTATCATGTGTCTCCTGCTGGGTAACAAGACAAGAGGATTGATAATATCTAAACCCACAGATCATTAAAGGAATGGACGAACAATAGAAAGTTTGTCTCACTGGTCATATGTAGGAAGGTTTTTTTTATTTGGTGCGTGTATTCACAGTCATCTTGAAGATACATTTTGTAGTGAGTGGCATTAATGCTTACACACCATATTTTTCGCTTTATAAGATGCACCTGATGATAAGATGCACCTAGGTTTTAGAGGAGGAAAATTTAAAAAAAATATATGAGGGTTTGATCTGAAGTCTGATGAAAAATATTTTTTTCATTAGACATCAGATTAAATCCCCATATCAGACCTCAGATCAGACCCCCATTCAGATCCTCAGATTAGACCCCCCTATCAGACCTCAGATAAGACCTCAATATCGGATCCTCAGATTAGACCCCCATATTAGACCTCAGATCAGACCTCAGATATTATAGAAGTCAGTGAGGTCCCCTCCTGTCCCCCCTCCATTGTGTCTATAGCCCATGGCGGCTGCAGTAAAGAAATTTTCTTAATGCTTTGTAAATGTTGTTAAGAAAAGCTCATATATAGAGATGAGCGAGCACTAAAATGCTCGGGTGCTCGTTATTCGAGACAAACTTTTCCCGATGCTCGGGTGCTAGTTTCAAGTAACAAACCCCATTGATGTCAATGGGAGACTCGAGCATTTTTGCAGGGGACCAAAGCTCTGTACAGGGAAGGTTGCCTGGAAATCTCAGAAAATGATGGAAACACCACGGAAATGGACAGGAGACAGCAGGGGCAGCATGCACGGATGCCTCTGAGGCTGCCTAATCCCACCATTACCCCAAATTCTCAGGCAA
Source organism: Rhinella marina (assembly GCA_900303285.1). Taxonomy (NCBI): domain Eukaryota; kingdom Metazoa; phylum Chordata; class Amphibia; order Anura; family Bufonidae; genus Rhinella; species Rhinella marina. The sequence continues at coordinate 103,162 of ONZH01009664.1, forward strand.
CAGCCTGGTGGTTACCCTCATGGCAATTGTGCTCACCCAGACCAAGAAAGACCACATGTTAGGGAAGCACCCAACTAGGTGCAACGAAGGTCCATCACCGCCTGCAGGTGACACCACTGCTCATGCTGGCACTGCTGTGCTATCCCCCGCCCCACGACGCAGGCATAAGCCTGACACAGCATGGCGGTGACACCAACAAGTGACCAAGTTAGATGAGGTAGCAGGTGAGCCACCCAAAAATTTAGCCTGACGCAGCATGGTGGTGACAACAGAGTGACCGAGTAAGGGCTCATTCAGAGGACCGTATGATATCCGCAAAAATGCGGATCTGTTTTTTTGCGGATTACATACTGACCCATTCACTTCTATGGGCCCTTTTTTCCATTCCATGGCTCTGCAAAACAAATGAAACATGTCCTATACTTGTCCGTGAAAATCGGGACATAGCCCCATTGAAGTCTATGGGTCCGCAAAAAAACGGAATGCTAACCGTTTTTTTGCGGACATCCGCAAAAAAACGGATCCGTATTTTTGCGGACATCATACGGCCGTCTGAATGAGCCCTTAGACTGAGGTAGCAGGAGGTGAAGCACGGATGGTAATTCGAAGGAGAAGGAGGAGGGGTTGGAGGAAGAGGCATAGTAAGTCTGAGAAACCGTGACCGAGGTAGGCCCCGCAATCCTCCAAGTAGGCAGTACATGAGCGGCCCCAGGGTCAGACTCGGTCAGAGTGACCGAGCTACACGACGTTAGCAGGTAGAGCACATTAAAAATTTTGCGTGGCCCAGTATGTGGACGTTGAGGGCTTGTGCATGTAGCTGGGCTGAACGTTTTTTCTGCTTGCGCTCCAACGTCTGCTGTAATGACAGCTGAACGTTGCGCAGGGACACATTGGTGGACAGTGTGGAGGATCATGGAGGCAAAGGGGTGGCTTTCCGGCGGGAGGCGCTTGTGCCGGGGTCCTGGGCTGGGGGTTGACTCGCAGAGGCAGCGAGTGACACAGGGGAAGGAGCAGTGGTGGGACCCACAGGAGTGGAACGGACGGCCTTGGTTCCATAGTGTTTAGCACTAGTTTACATCGCATGCTGGTGGTGGTTAGGCTGGTAGTGGTGGAACCCCCACTTAAAAATTTGGCATCAACTGGTACGGCTGTCAACATTGAGCTTGAACTAGTGGGGCATGTGTGGTATCGATTCTTCACAGTTTAAAATCATATACGTCCCCTAACTTGGGACCATATATTTCATGGATTTTTCGAACACGGAAAAGGAAAAAGAGCTTGCTCTGGCCAGGGGAGTGTCTTTTCTACTGCAGCTAAGGGGACGTGTCCATGCTCTGCCTATCACAGGTCAGGAGCCAATTAAAACAACAACCAAAAAAAATCAGTATAATATCTAATACGTCCCCTATCCGGGTAAATTGTTTGGAGAGAGGGCCTGTAGGTGGGAGGCAGGCTGGGGGGAAGGAGGTTGAGCTGGAAGAGCCAGAGGAGTGCCCCTTGGCTAGCGTGTGTGGTGGTGACAACAGCCGGATGGAGTTCGAATGGCGACGCAGGACCCCAACTTAAAAATTTAGCATCAACCGGTACGGTTGTCAACTATGAAATTGATCAAGTGGGGCATGTGTTGTATGTATTCTTCTCAGTTTAATACCGTATACGGCACCTATCCGGAAAAATAGTTTGGAGAGAGAGAAAGAGAGGAAAAAGACGTATTTTTAAAAGTGACGTTCAGTATAGATCAGTTAAAGAGAAAGAAAGGATTTTATGAAATGGATTTCTATCACTGAGAGCAAAAGAACCTATTTTTTACGTGACGTGCAGTATAGATCACTTGGAGATAAAAAGGGGAATGTGCAGACTTGGGCTGCTATAGTGCAAACCACTATGGTGGTGACAACAGAGTGAGCGAGTGACACTGCGGGAGCAGGCGAACCACATAAACATTTTTCGTGGCCCTGTATGGCGGCGGTGACAACAGAGTGACTGAGTTAGTATGCGGTAGCTGGTGAAGCACCCAGAAATTTAGCCTGACACAGCATGGCAGTTACACCACCAATGACTTTGTCCAACTGAGAATGCAGTGAAATGGCTTTTGTTGAGCCTCCAAAAATTTTTTTCTTTTCGGAGTACATAAAGTCTACCCTCAGCAAAAAAATTTTTTTTTAAATGTCGGTACTTGCGCCTCCTGAAAAATTGTTTTGGACTGTCTGTTTGACGCTCCTGAAACATTGTTTTACACTGTCTGTAGTTGACACTGCGGAAAAATTGTTTGGAGAGAGGGCCTGTAGGTGGCCCTCCGGAAAAATTGTTTAGAGAGAGGGCCTGTAGATGGACCTCCGGAAAAATTGTTTGGAGAGAGGGCCTGTAGGTGGACCTCTGGAAAAATTGTTTGGAGAGAGGGCCTGTTGGTGGACCTCCGGAAAAATTGTTTGGAGAGAGGACCTGTAGGGGGCCCTCCTGAAAAATTGTTTAAAGAGAGGGCCTGTAGGTGGACCTCCGGAAAAATTGTTTGGAGAGAGGGCCTGTAGGTGGACCTCCGGAAAAATTGTTTACAGAGAGGGCCTGTAGGTGGACCTCCGGAAAAATAGTTTGGAGAGAGGGCCTGTAGGTGGACCTCCGGAAAAATTGTTTGGAGAGAGGACCTGTAGGGGGCCCTCCTGAAAAATTGTTTAGAGAGAGGGCCTGTAGTTGGACCTCCGGAAAAATTGTTTGGAGAGAGAGCCTGTAGGTGGACCTCCGGAAAAATTGTTTGGAGAGAGGACCTGTAGGGGGCCCTCCTAAAAAATAGTTTAGAGAGAGGGCCTGTAGGTGGACCTCCAGAAAAATAATTTAGAGAGAGGGCCTGTAGGTGGACCTCCGGAAAAATTATTTGGAGAGAGGGCCTGTAGGGGCCCTCCAGAAAAATTGTTTAGAGAGAGGGCCTGTAGGTGGACCTCCGGAAAAATTGTGGTAAAAGAGTGCCAGTTGGACCTCTAAAAAATTGCGTTTTTTGGGTCAGCGTTAGGCAAAGACGACAAGGAGGAGGAGGAGTAGGAGGAGTAGAGAAGAGGAATCGGATACATAAGTAATGTTAATCTTTAGCTGCTTTCCCCCGGAGGAGATTTGAATTCCGATGAAATCCAGGCTTTGTTCATTATAATAAGCGTCAGCCTGTCAGCGCTGTCAGTTGACAGGCGTGTACGCTTACCGGTGATGATGCCACCAGCTGCACTGAATACCCGCTCTGACAACACGCTAGCGGCAGGGCAGGCCAGCACCTCCAAAGCGTACAGCGCCAGTTCAGGCCACGTGTCCAGCTTTGCAACCCAGTAGTTGTGTGGAGCAGAGTGATCGGTCCGGACGTTGGTATGGTCAGCTAGGTACTCCTTCACCATCTTTCTGTACAGCTCCCCCCTACTCTGCCTAGACTGGGGACAGGTGACAGTGTCTTGCTGGGCTGACATAAAACTGGCAAAGGCCTTGGAGAGCGTTCCCCTGCCAGTGCTGGACAAGCTGCCTGCTCGGCTCCTCTCCCCCGCTACTTGGCCCACAGAACCATGCCCTCTGCCGCTAGTGGCGTCAGATGGGAAGGATTGTTTCAGCTTGTGCACCAGGGCCTGTTGATATTGATTCACTCTCATAGTCCTTTCCTCTACAGGGATGAGAGTGGAAAGGTTCTGCTTGTACCGTGGGTCCAGGAGAGTGAACACCCAGTAATCGGTGTTTGAAAAAATGCTTGTAACGCGAGGGTCACGGGATAGGCAGCCTAACATGAAGTCTGCCATGTGCGCCAGAGTCCCAACACGTAAGAATTCCCTCTCCTCACTGGCCTGACTCTCCATTTACTCCTCCTCCTCCTCCAAGTCCTCCTCTTCAGCCCATACACGCTCAAGAGTTAAGGACTGAGCACTGGTACCCTCTTCTGTCTCGCCGACATTCTCCTCCTCTTCCACCTCATCCTCATCCCCCTCCTCCGATACGCGCTGAGAAACAGACCGGAGGGTGCTCTGGCTATCAAGCGACGTATCTTCCTCCACCGTCTCTTGTGACAAGCGCAAAGCATCCGACTTCATGCTGAGCAGTGAGTTTTTCAACAGGTAAAGCAGCGGGATGGTGAGGCTGATAATGGCAGCATCGCCGCTGACCATCTGTGTTGTCTCCTCAAAGTTGCTCAACACCTGGCAGATATCAGACATCCACGTCCACTCCTCATTGTAGACTTGTGGAATCTGAGTGACCTCACTACCAGTTCTGGTGGAAGTTGACACCTGGCAGTCTACAATCGCTCTGCACTGCTGGTAAACTCTGGATAACATGTTTAATGTCGAATTCCATCTTGTGGGCATGTCGCACAACAGTCGGTGAGCGGGCAGTTGTAGGCGGCGCTGCGCTGCCCTGAGAGTGGCAGCATCTGTGGTCGACTTGCGGAAATGCGCACAGATGTGGTGCACCTTGGTGAGCAAATCAGATAGATTGGGGTATGTCTTGAGGAACCGCTGAACTATTAGATTGAACACGTGGGCCAGGCATAGCACATGTGTCAGTCTGCCGAGTTGCAGAGCCGCCACCAGGTTACGCCCGTTGTCACACACAACCATGCCTGGCTTGAGGTTCAGCGGTGCCAGCCACAGATCGGTCTGCGCCGTGATGCCCTGTAACAGCTCTTGGGCGGTGTGCCTTTTGTCACCTAAGCTCAGCAGTTTGAGCACCGCCTGCTGCCACTTACCCACGGCACTGCTGCTGCGCCTAGAGCTACCGACTGAAGGCGCCGTGCCCACGGATGGTAATTCAGAGGAGGAGGTGGAGGAGGAGGGGTCGGAGGAGGAGGCATAGTATGTCTGAGAGACCGTGACCGAGGTAGGCCCCGCAATCCTCGGTGTGGGCAGTACATGAGCGGCCCCAGGGTCAGTCTCGGTCCCAGCCTCCACCAAGTTAACCCAATGTGCCATTGGTGATATATAGTGTCCCTGCCCGGCAGCACTTGTCCACGTGTCCGTGGTTAGGTGGACCTTCTCAGAAACAGCGTTGGTCAGGGCACGGATGATGTTCTGTGACACGTGCTGGTGTAGGGATGGGATGGCACATCGGGAAAATTAGTGGCGGCTGGCAACCGAATACCGAGGGGCAGCCACCACCATGAGATTGCGAAAGGCCTCGGTCTCTACCAGCCTATAGGGCAGCATCTCCAGGCTCAGCAATTTGGAGATGTGGACGTTGAGGGCTTGGGCATGTGGGTGGGTGGAACTGTATTTCCTCTTGCGCTCCAGCGTCCGCTGTAAAGACAGCTGCGCTAATGCTGCGCTGGGACACATTGGTGGACGATGTGGAGGATCGTGGAGGCGAAGGTGTGGTTTTCCGGCGGGAGGCGCTCATGCCGGGGTCCTGGGCAGGGGGTTGACTAGCAGAGGCAGCGAGTGACACAGGGGAAGGAGCAGTGGTGTGACCCGCAGGAGGTGGTGAACGGCATTGGTTCCATTGAGTGGGGTGTTTAGCACTCATATGCCTGCGCATGCTGGTGGTGGTTAGGCTAGTAGTGGTGGCACCCCTGCTGATCCTGGTGTGGCACAGGTTGCACACCACAGTCCGTCGGTCATCCTCACTTTCTTTAAAGAACCTCCAGACTTGCGAACATCTAGGCCTCGCCACGGGAGCTTCACTACGTGAAACAGTTGCTGCTGATGCACCAGCTCTGGTCCTGCTTCTCCCTCTGGCCACACCACTGCCTCTTACAACCTGTTCTGGTGCAGCACTCGCCTCCGCCTCAGAAGCACTGTCTTCACTCGGCATATCAACCCAGCTTGGGTCAGTCACCTCGTCATCCTCCGATTCCTCAGTCTGCTCCCCCCTCGGACTTCCTGGCCTGACAACAACTTCACCACTGTCTGACAACCGTGTCTCCTCATCGTCCGACACCTCTTTACACACTTTTTCCACTAAGTCAACATTGTCATCATCATCACCCACAGACTGCGACAGTTGAAAAACTTGGGCATCGGGAAAGAGGTCAACAGCAACCTGAGAAGTGGTTTGTGAGTCTGGGAAGGGTCCAGAAAACAGTTCCTCAGAGTATGCCGGATCGCATTCCAAATTTTCCTGGGAGGGGGCAGACTGGGGGGAAGGAGGTTGAGGTGGAGGAGCCAGAGGAGTGCTCCCTTGGGTAATGTGTGTGGACTGCGTGGAAGACTGACTGGTGGACAAATTACTTGAAGCATTGTCCGCAATCCACGACATCAGCTGTTCGCACTGTTGTGGTTTCAAGTTGAAACATGAAGCTAGGGAGTGTAGCTCTGCGGCGTTCCCCTGCTCCTTCATCAGCAGGTACTGTCTCACCCTGCCAGGACCACGGCCTCTGCCCCCTGCAGTAATAGAATGCCCACGCCCACGCCCTTGTCCTCGACCCTTAGCCCTGGGGTTCAACATTTTCTGTATATAAGTGTATTATATGTACAAAACAAAAATGGGCCTACTGTACTGAAACCCACAAACTTGTTCAATCTGAACAATAAAATATATAGGTGGATAAGTTAGAGCAAAATTACGTATGTTACGTATGTTATGTTACGTACCGTGCAGTATGGAGCAATTACACTGAAACTATTAGATTAGGCAGACTTGGTCTGCTTAATTGCAACCCAGACAAATGTGGCACAGAGATTTTTGTAATGTAGCTGTATCAGTGAGAGCAAAAGACCTTTTTTACTGACGTGACGTACAGAATGGGTCACCTGGACAGAAAATACGTATTGTGCTTTGTATATAGGTGGATAAGTTAGAGCTAAATTACGTATGTTATTACGTACCGTGCAGTATGGAGCAATTACACTGAAACTATTAGATTAGGCAGACTTGGTCTGCTTAATTGCAACCCAGACAAATGTCGCACAGAGATTTTTGTAATGTAGCTGTGTCAGTGAGAGCAAAAGACCTCTTTTACTGACGTGACGTACAGAATGGGTCACCTGGACAGAAAATACGGATTGTGCTTTTTGGTGAGTGGACAGCTGAACTGTGACACACAGAATGGTTCCACACAGCTGTATGAAATGAATTTCTATCACTGACATAAAACAACAAAAAAACTTTTTATATACATTTTTTTTAATATATTTTTTTTATATATATATTTTTTTAACGTGACGTGCAGAAACTATCAGAGAGCAAACTCAGCCCCTGCTGACTGTGGCTATTTTGACTGCAACCCAGACAAATGTCGCACAGAGATTTTTCTAATGTAGCTGTATCAGTCAAAGCAAAAGACCGTATTTGATTACATGACGTACAGTATGGGTCACCTGGACAGAAAATACGGATTGTGGTTTGTGGTGAGTGGACAGCTGAACTGTGACACACAGAATGGTTCCACACTGCTGTATGAAATGGATTTGTATCACTGAGATAAAACAATTAAAAAAAAAGTGTTATATATGGCGATAGCTGCACTACTAGTGCCAGCCAGCCCAGCCAGGAGACAAAAAAAAATGTCTTGTAGCCCTCAGAAGGGCTGTTGGGTTCTTTTGAGATCACTCCTGCCTAACAGAGAACTAAATCCAGGCTCTAACACTCTCCCTGAAACGTTGCAGCTCTATCCCTAACGACATCCAGATAGCATCTGAGCCGAGCACCGCGGGCAGTCACTAGTATATTCCAGGGTTACCTGATCAGGCCAGCCAACCCCTGCTATCGACATGTAAGGGCCCCACGTGATGCTGGGTGTACCGCAGGGTCTCCTGGCTTGTGATTGGCTGAGTTTATAGGCGCCAAAAATTCAAAATGCGGGAGATGCCATTTCCTCGAGCATGGCGAGATACTCGTCCGAGCACTTACGAGTACCGTAACGAGCATGCTCGCTCATCTCTACTCATATCAGATGGCCGCCCCAAAGTCATGGTCCGATCTGAAATTCAAATGCCCAGAGCAGCTTAATGAGATACGGCAGGGTGAGTAACAAAATATTTGATAAGTAAAAACATGTAAAAAAATGTGTGTACTGTATTGTATATATACCAGCAGTCACTGCGAATAATGAAAAAAGTATAGAAGGACAACGTGGTCGTGCGTAGTGCGCTGCAGTAATTTTGTTTCATGCTAGGCAACGCCTCTAACTCTCCACCCAAACAACTGGCTGATGCTGGCCGTTCTCCCGTTTGTGTCAGGCAAATGCACTAGTTCGAAAGAAAGTACCCTTATATGCCCCTTCATAGTTAGCGCTTCCTCCTCCTACACACAAACTCAAAGACGTGCCCATGCTGCAGCTACTGTCAGTGGGCGATATCCAAAGTATTCCTACCGCACCGTGTTAACGATATAAAGAAAGTTATTGCGACGATAACGTTATCTATTGCCATAAATATCTTTTTAGAAGAAAAAAATATGATATGGCCCCCCTCTCACACCCATAATATCTTAATAGTAGTATGTGTTAGTATTAAAAAGAGTCATCATCTAACAATTGTGTACATTTTTATGTTGCAGAGCACCGTCAACGACGGCGTCACCACCGTCGAGGCAGGATGGCCCCTGAAGTACCTGCAGCCTCTAGTAAGTGGAAACATATTAAATTTATTTTTCATCCAAGCTACGTGGGAGTGCAGCTGCAGTAAGAGCACTAGTGGTTAGGAACGGGATCCTCCAGCCCCAAACTATTCCCATGTAGCTACAACTGTTCATTAGAGTTGAATGTAAGGCTACTTCTACACTAGTGGCAGCCCGGATCCAGCGGGTGAAGGGTCCCTCCGGATCCGTGCTGCCGCAGGTACACGTGTGGGGCCGGAACCGCGCTCCGGCCCAAATTCACTGTAATGGGGGTGGGCCGCGAATCGGCCGCAGCACGTTAACCCCTGCTGAGAGGCAGCCAGAGCGAAAATAAAACATGAAACTGTGTGACAATGCCCTCTAAGAAATCCTCAGGAAGGCTGTCCTCTATAACCGCCGGATTATAAGGTGGGCTTTGGTGGATTTTTTTTTTAGAAATTGTAGAAGGGACACCACTAGGAGGGAGCACTGAAGCCCGAGAGGTGGCAGAAAATGTAGGGGTTTGATTGAGTGGAATGGTGGAGCAGGACGAGTCTGACCCTTGGCTACATATGGATACTGTATCAGCAGATGACAGCAGATCATCCGGCTGAGACTGAGATGAGCGTGCCATCCACTCCACTACCTCATCTACTTTCTCCTCCACTACAATTTTGCGCCTCAGTGGATTAGCCTGGTGGAACAATGGCCAAGTAATGCAAATACTACTAGTAGATGCTCCGGCTACAGGTCTTTTGGCACTTCTGCCCTGTGCCACCTTCTCCTTTTTTTTAAAGCTCAAAGTCTGGCTGGAACTGGACCCCTTTTGCTTATCCATTCCAGACATTTTTCAATTCACTCTGTGGCCCTGCAGCTGGTCTTTGTCCCTGTCTCTCCCTATCTCTCCCTGTCTCTCTCTCCCTGCTTGATTAAATACTAGCCCTGAACTGGCCCTGCACTTGCCCTGCAGTATCCCTGATATGTGTAATATGGATTCCCAGAGCAATTACACCCCAATTTTCACAAAACAGATCTCAGAGTCTCAGAACTTCACACACAGTGCTTCTGCTCGTCTCAGCAGTTGCAGCAGAAGTGATGCGTCACTGGCTTACCGAGTCTGAGCCAATCAGAGCAAGCCCTTCCCGGGCTTTTGCGCACGATAAACGAACTAACAGTAAAAGTTCGCTAATGAATTGAAATCGTACGCAACAGCGTATACAGTAACTTATACATAGCAATAGCGTATAATTTATAGGACAAACTACGTAGCGAATGCGTACAAAACCGAAGCGAATCACCTAATATTCGGATTCGCTTTGCAGCTAAAAAATCCCAAGATTCGATACAAATCAATGAATCGACGAATCGATTCGCTCATCTCTATTTATGAACTGTCAGGAGTTCAGAGATAAGGGTGACACATCGAGTCATCAGAGCAGCTCCCTGACGGAGCCAGTATAAAAGTATTTTTAATAGATCAATTGATAAAAGGATTTTATCTCAAAATGAGTAAAAACCAATGATAAAAAACTGCCCCGCAGGTGTTCATAGCCTTTAATTATTTAACAGTATTCTGCCATTTCATTTTGACATTCAATACACGTAGTAGGATCAATTTACAACATCCAGAAACTGTGACTTGGAGAATCAGTAGGAGAAAAAGAACACAATATACTGTAGGCGCCATGTACGATGAATGTGCAACATGCTCCAATGATTGGGGCAATTACTGGGAAGGAACGCTCCTTCTCAATATTTGCACTGTGTAAAGTTGCCATGGATCACTTCATGAAAGAGCTTTGTTAGGGTTCCCCCTACTGCCGCTGCCTCTGTGCGGCGGCAGCATCCAGTTGCCAAGACAAGACAAGGCACGGCTGAAAGAAGTCTGGACCCTATGGAGAAGATGATGACAGAGAAGATCACCTGGGAGATATGTGCTGCTGTATAGCACGTAGAGTAAAATGTCTTCAGTGCTGGTGTTTGGGGGGGGGAGCAGGGGGTGAGGTGCTAGATCGACCCCATTTGGGCCATATGCATTGGGGCTTGGGCCCCGGATATTTTGAGACCCTAGCAATGCCCCTGACCCAAATACATCTCCATGGGGACAAGCAATCACAGTGTAGGTGATTGCTACATTTAAATTCAGCACTGATCTCCTCTGACAAGCAGGCAATTATCAGGAATGAATGTTCCATTCCCAACAATTCCCTCTGAGTAGGCCCATGTAAAGTGGCCTTTAGAGTTCCCTTTAATCAAGTCAATAATTTGGCTTGTTGCCCCATCCCTATACCTAAATATCTTGGCCAAGGCAAATAGTCCTGCTGTACTTTTTGCAGACTGGTTGAACCACTGGCCATGTCCTATAGGGGTGCAAGAACATCGGGCTGAGAATTTTAGATAATACTCCAATTTTCACACCATTTAACTAGCTTTTGCTCTCTTTGTCCACAGTAAAATATTCATCTGTATTAGACTTTATATACTGTTTTGTGTGCGGCTCATCCTCTTTTGCTTCCTCCTCTGTACACGTGTGTGCATTCATTTAAATAATTGATATCAGCGGCTCGGCAGGTTTGACGTGTCTTTGAATTATTGCAGACTCTATAAACGACCCCGAGCTGTTTTAAGAAATGACTTATACTAATTATTTTGGCTTTGCAGCGCTGGTAGTCAGTGCTATCACCGCGTGCCTTCCCCCGCTTAGACGGGATGCTTTGTGTCTCAGCATGGTGGTGCCAAACACAATTGCGTATAAATGGCTTTTATGATTCCTTTATAAATTGTGTTTGTGGAACACGGAGAGATAGTTCTCAGAAGTGATAAATGACTTCATCTGTCTCAAGAAGTTCTGACACGCGGCACCCAGGGGGCTTCTTATTGTTCAGTAATTATTTGTGAGGACTTGTCTTGCCTAGAATTCCAGTTATAAATACAATTGTCTGTAGATTCTCAAAGATTGCTGGTTTTACGTGTTTACTTATAAAAATGACAGGCGTTGCTAATTTATTATTTTTTAGTAGCATTCTAGATTTTATTTATAATGTTTTTGCACTTACTTGGGCCCAACCATGAAAAGTGCTGATATTAAGGATTTTTTTAATTAATATTTGAGTGCAAACTTTGGCAGTATGTATTTTACTGAAATCTAGTTCAATGTACTATGCTAAAAAAAAAACGTTTTTCCAACTTTTTAGTTCATCAATATCTGATTGGTGGGGGTACGACACCTGGGACGCCCGCTAATCAGCGGTTTGAGAAGGACAAGAACATTGCAGCCTTTTTGGAGCTTACCCTAGGCCAGTGACGTTATGTTCATCAGTCATGTGGCCTAGATGCTCAGTCAAGTGACAGGGCTGACCCAGTGGCATAACTAAAAATGACTGGGCCACACAGCAAATTTTTGAATGCTCAGCAACTTCTTGTAACCTCCACTCCTGTGGCTAGGCAAAATCGCTCTCTCAGACGAGGCCTGGCAGCTGCTCCATCCATTTCCTACAGTGTCACTGTATACAATGTCATTGTATAATAGTGTTGAGGGGGCCCTGACAATAAAATTGTTTAGTCCTCCTCCTGGATGGGCCCCTTATGAGTTCGGGCCCCAAAGCAGCTTCTTCTCCTGCTTCTATTATAGCTACGCCCTCGAGCTGTGATATTAAGCCCCAAGCACTGCTATACAATGTAAGGTGCTGTGCTTGATAAGCTGTGAGGAAGCAGTGGTACTCGTTGGTGGTCTCCTCAAACAGCAGATGAGTTAGGATCCTGGGTATCAGACCCCCATTGATCAGAAACTGATGACCTATCCTGAGGACAGGTCATCAGTATAAAAAAAATTGGAAAACCCCTTTAATTAGGGTCGAAAGATCCCCCGTAATCCCCTTGTGATGTCACAGCCCTATAAAAACCTCATCCAGCCCGGTTTCAGCCATTATCCTGTGAGCTGAGCATAGAGAGAGATGTGGCAAGCATTCATGCGCTAGGGACAGTGTTGCTGAAAATGATTAATAGAAGAATATTGGAGAGGGAGAGTGCAGGGAGACTGCAGGGAGACTTCGGCTGCATACGTTTTATTTAATTATTCCTACATTTACTTATTTCTACATCAGCCATAACTAAGATATGTAATTAAATACCAATAAAATGGAAGCCTTTATTATTCCAGCACCAGCGTGCCAACCAGTACCATCCAGTCTGCACCCCTTAGGGGGGCAGGTCTTAATGATGACCATCCTCATCTTTTGCTAGCTTTACGTCTTCCAAATCATCCTTCAAAGTCTCCATGCCCTAGAAAAGTCAGCAAGATGAAGAGATAGGAGGAGCTGGATGCCCCTGATGACATATTCTCATCAATATTAAATGATGTGTAAAAGGAGAAAAAGCAGATGGCAGAAGAAGACCTCTACCTGTAGGTCAGGAAAGCGCTTGGAGAAGTGGGTATGCCAGAGCTGATTAATATTTGGTGTTTACTGTCAACATGCAGGAGATTGCAGGTAAGAACAGCAATATTTGCATATTGTGCCCCCACCTAACCAGCCAAACCCCATACCAGTTACAGTCCCTCTTCAAAGGTGCTTTAAAGGTTCCCGCGTAGCCATTAACAATTAAGACCGACCATACAGTGCACACTTCACTCATCTTTACTTATGATAAATAGAAAATTTTTAATGTTAAAGTCAAACAGTAGACGACCTCACTTGGAGGTGACATTGGAGTCAATCATTGTCCACTATAACCTATTAGAATTTATTGGTCATATGTCATAATACCAAATATTAAGAAAGTGGATGTGAATATATTCCGTAGATGTAAACCCCGAATATACTTTCCTCTGGTGGGTACAAGGTCCCAAAATCCAACTTGAGCTGTCACCTTGACTCTGCAAAGATTTTAATTGCTGGACAGCACTTGAAAAGGGTTAGGCAAAACGTCTAAGTGGACACAGTTGGATCTACAATATTCCTTGTAACACAAGTACCATCAATACTTCCATTCCTGAATATTGTGGAAGAAAATGGTGCCATCTCTCTACCGTCAAGCAGGGTGTTTTAGATAAGTTTCTGTCTTTTAACAACCGGTCAGTGAAGAAACCAGTAAGGGAAGAGAGGGTTAGGCTGGCAAAAATACAAGATTTTCCTGCTTCAGATGTTGCATTGATAAACATGTATGTTGGTCAAGTCTACCACTTCATCAGATCTAATTGAAAATTATTGTCAAAGCTATGGGAACCCAGACAGAAACCAAAAGGACCTCATTATAAGTCCGGGAGGTATGTACCATTTTTCGGGATCTATTTGAAAGCGGTAGAATGGTTCCATTGCGCAAGGAGACCATGAAGCTAGTGTGAAAGGAGCCTACTGTTCACATATATTGATCCATGAACTGAGATTCTGTATACAGTGATCCCTCAAGATACAATGACCTCAGGATACAATATTTTTCACATACAATGTTCTCTTTTGGGCCATCATATATTGAAACTGGACTCAACATACAATGCCTCAGACTCAGATCCAACCAATGAAGGCCACTTCTCTGGTAAACTAGCTAGATTAGATGCTGGTTAGCAGCTATTCCTGACTGTTATATGTAAGGACTTGTTCTATCTGTCTTAGTTCCCTTCTTATTTTTCTTAAATCTTCATTTTGTCTTATCTTGGATGACATTTTGGGGCTTTGGAACCGATTACTCAACTTACAATGGTTTCAATATACAATGGTCGTCCTGGAACCATTTGATATTGTAACTTGAGGGACCACTGTACTACAATAAGGGCTCGTTCACATCACCGTTCAGCCCTTCCGTTCTCCTGGTCCCTTATAGGACCAGGAGAACGGAAAGGACGGATTCGGGACATAATTGAGCTGAACGGAGCCTACGGACCCCATAGACTATAATGGGGTCCGTTAGGTTTCCGCTCAGAAGATGATTTTTGGAGCGGAGACAAAAGTTGTGCACGCAGGACTTTTGTCTCCACTTCAAAAATCTTCCTCTGAGCGGAAACCTAACGGACCCCATTATAGTCTGGGGTTTGTAGGCTCCGTTCAGCTCAATTATGTCCCGAATCTGGTCCTATAACGGAGCAGGAAAATGGAAGGGCTGAACGGTGATGTGAACGAGCCCTAAGACTTATTTATGTCCATCAGAACTTTTCTTTGAATTATCTAAAAATTAGATCTGGTTCCAAATAATTAAAATTATAACATTTTTCTACAAATATGTACTCAATGACTCAGATGCCTATTCGTATTTCTGCTGCCCCAAGCATGACCTCTACGTCTACGTCTCACCTGACTCCCGTCTTCCACACAGGTAAGTTTCCACACACAAAATAAAGTCCAAAGTCCCCTTTCCAGATAATTTATTAACTTTAATCCTTTAAGGTCAATCAATATTTGGCAATTACTCAGGGGATTTAATAATGCGGTGTTTATACTGCCCGATGTATTACAGTCAATATAGTATCAAACTGTTGTTTTTAGTAGGGCAATTAGCACAGGCAAACCCTGCAGCAAATATTCAGTGTGATAAAATATCTTATGAAAATAGGATTGCTCAATAAAGATATTGCCCCACAGGCAAAGTTCACGTTATTGGGTTTATGAAGGTTACATCGACATTTACAGTATGAGAGGAAACAAAATATTGCATGAGTGTTTCATTACAATGTATTCGACTACGGTTAGTACAGCTCTGTGTTGTACGTTTATTGAGTGATTTATTATGTATTTTATACTTATTCCACAGCAATTTACCAAAAATCCCTATTGCCATAGCGATCAAATTATAATTCCCCTGTCTCTGTAGCACAAACCATCTAAAGTCAAGCATATCAGTATATTTTTGGAGTATGGGAGTACAAGGGTGTAGCTATAGGGGCTACAGAGGTAGCAATAGTATCAGGGTGGGTTTAAAGGGCATCTGTCAGCAGTTTTGTACCTATGAAACTGGCTGACCCGTTGTATGTGCTCTTTGCAGCTGAAGGCATATGTGTTGGTCCCATGTTCATATGTGCCTGCATTGCTGAGAAACATTATGTTTTAATATATGCAAATGAGCCTCTAGGCTCATTACACCTAGAGGCGCAGCTCTCTCTGTAACTTCCACACCCTCTGCACTAAATGTGAGGGTAGGTCACTGCCGCACAATTTAACTCTATGAGACTTCCAGAGAAGCGGAGGACAAACATTTGGCTATCTCTGGTGTTCCCTTGGAGTGAATGTAGCGGCAAGGCAGATGCATGACCGCCCCTCCATTCAAACAGAGTAATACACCTCCCTACATAGTAAAATAGAAAAAAGACATCTGTCCATCCAGTTCGGCCTGTTATCCTGCAAGTTGATCCAAAAGAAGGTAAAAAAAAAACCCTGTGAGGTAGAAGCCAATTTTCCTCACTTTAGGAGAAAAAAAATTCCTTCCTGACTCCAATCAGACATCAGAATAACTCCCTGGATCAACGACCCCTCTCTAGTAACTATAACCTGTAATATTATTACCCTCCAGAAATACATCCAGGCCTCTCTTGAACTCTTTTAGTGAACTTACCATCACCACTTCCTCAGGCAGAGAGTTCCATAGTCTCACTGCTCTTACCGTAAAGAATCCTCTTCTATGTTTATGTACAAACCTTCTTTCCTCCAGACCCAGAGGATGTCCCCTCGTCACAGTCACAGTCCTGGGGATAAATAGATGATGGGAGAGATCTCTGTACTGACCTCTGATATATTTATACATAGTTATTAGATCTCCCCTCAGTCGTCTTTTTTCTAAAGTGAATAAGCCTAATTTTGATAATCTTTCTGGGACCCGTAGTCCACCCATTACAGTTATTACTTTAGTTGCCCTCCTCTGAACCCTCTCCAGCTCTGCTATGTCTGCCTTGTTCACAGGAGGCCAGAACTGTACACAGTACTCCATGTGTGGTCTGACTAGTGATGTGTAAAGTGGCAGGACTATGTTCTCATCACGGGCATCTATGCCCCTTTTGATGCAACCCATTATCTTATTGGCCATTATATCTTTCGCATGATTGGTGGGAACCCCAGTGATCAAACCCCCCTTGATCAGATGCTCAGATAATTGTTTATAATGGGTCAGTCCTTTTAAGGAATGAGGGAGGGTTGGGGATGTTAAATTCACAATGAGAAAAGATTTTGCCCAAACCAGAGAGAGCTCCTCCTAATACACAATAATGAATGCATTACTCATTCCTGTCAGAGTATTATTTCAATCTGTTTGGGCACAACATACAGAAAAGTCCCAATTCTGCAATCCCTCTGTTTGCTTGTGTTTGCTGACATTTACCTGTTCAGGCTTAATTAAGACAAGGCTCACTTCGTTTTCCATGGGAACCAGCATAGATTATTCGCAGTGCATTTCTGTAAAACACAGGTGCCCTGTATAGTACATTACAGCTCATTTCCTGGGATCAAACGCTGAGTAAATATTGACTTTAGTGTCTCTTGCTCACCGAGGGGATCACATTGTGTAAATGTTCGAGTAATGCCAGCATTCAACAGGAAAAATATAGATTGGTTACTAGGAGTTCATAGAAGGTTTCCTATCATGGAAGACCAATGATTACCATATGGAAGGGGGAAGTGTAACACTGTATTCCGCATCTTTATTAAATCTTCGGCATAAAACCAGTCCATTTTTTTTAAATGTAGTGTTTTTTTCGTGTAAGTGCACGTTTAGTTTGATGCTTGTGGTTTTCATTGTGTGACTTTCCTGACCTTAGGCCACAGGAGACTTAAGGTGGTCATACACATTAGATATGAGCGAAGTATTAGGCTACTTTCACACTTGTGGTAGCCTTTTGCGGCAGGCTGTTCCAGCAGGGGAACAGTCTGCAGGATCCGTGCTACTGCAAGTCCACCGTGCCGCCGGTGGTCTGCTCCGGCCCCATTTACTATAAAGGGGGTGAGCCGGAAGTCCAGCCGCAGCACGGCAGACATGCAGCGTGCAAAAACTGGACATAAACCGCACCATTCTGTAGTTTTTGTCCAGCAATGTATGCCACGCTGCGGCCGTACCTCCAGCCTGTCCCCATTATAGTGAATGGGGCCGGAGAGGACCTCCAGCGGCACGGTGGATTTGCGGTAGCACAGATCTGCCAGACTGTTCCCCCGCCGGAACAGCCTGATGGACCCTGCTGCCACGAGTGTGAAAGTAGCCTTAAAAAATTTGATGTGTCTGCTTTGCCCAATTTTACAAAAAAATTTTCTTTGTGACTATTTACTTCATTACGAAGCGCATTTCTTTGTTAGTAGTGGGTGCAATGACAGGGAGCAGCAATTGCGCCACCCCGTCACTGTACTCCTTAGATGCTGCATTGATACATGATCGTGGCATCTGATATAAATAACAGAGTGCCAAAAAAAACTAGATCACACTTACCTGATCCATTTGCTCACAACGGGACGGCCGCTGCCGTCACCACACACAGGATTTTGTGCAAGATCTTCAAGCACGAATGCGGCAGCTATCCCGTCACGAGCAAATGGATCGGGTAAGTATGATTTTTATTATTTTTACACTATTTCAGGTTAAATTGATTTGCCAGCATGAAGCACCAAGAAATTTGGCTTTGCGGCAAATCAAATTTATCCTGCAATTCATATCGAAGGCCACTTTGAGGACTTTGATTAGCTCATGACTAGTGCTCATACACATTGGATGTCAGTGTTCTGAGCCAGGGCAGACTGGGAACTTAAAGTGGCCCTGGAAAAAACTACAAGTGGCCTATGTTGTAAGTGGGTCCAAATTGACAGAAGATGGGGTAACATAAGTAGGCAGGGGCAACAGAAGGAGGTGGGGCCTTCAATACCATAGTGCAGCACAAAGTACCGCCACAACAGAACCAAATATCATAGTGCAGCACAAAATACTGTATCAGTAGAACTAAATATCACAGGGTACAACAAAATACTGCCACTTTTGCCACAGTATTCAACAGTATCGTCGTCCTGAGGACAGTGATACCATTAAGTTCAAGAGGGCACCTGAGACCATTGAGCATCAGATCATTATGTACCTGGCTGACAGCCATGAAGAGGCCTTTCCCTGTGGGGTATATGACCAGTCCACCCCTGTTCAGAGCCCTTCAATTTCAGTGAGACTTGCTGACTGTGTAATTTGCATGAGGATGTACCAGTTCACCCCTAACAACAGACTTCGGGGAAAAGAAGGATGGAGTATATTGTATTTCAACATGCCAAATATTTTCTTCTCGTGGTAGATAATCATATTCTTCTTTGGTTTGTTTTAAAGCAAAACATGTCAAAATTTTCCAATTGATTAGATGATCTTACCTAGTTTTAGAATGTCTATCAACTTCTGATTGAGGTTGGATTTGACAGATATTTTTGTTTCAGGCAACAGGGGTCTCCTATTTGCTTCATGTTCACCTAGTTCCAAACTTTGATCATGTGCTGGCATTTGCATTTGGGTTTGGTTATTGCTTAGCTTTTCCTGATTGATTGGAGTGGAGTTGCTGATTGTTGAGCCTTTATATATACAGACCTTACTCTATTCTTGTTGTCAGATATAACGTTTTCTAGGTGCGTTCCTTTCCACATATTTTTAACTCTACTCTGTGTTCTGGGATCATCTAATTTTCATTTTTACATATCATATTTATACATCAATCGATCTACCTGATCATTTTTGCCCCCGCCAAAATTGATATAATTGATATCAGTTATACATATATCATCAGCTGTCAATTTGGCCACCTGAATGATCATTTATAGGCAAAGTCCACATGATAGTCCACGGCAACTTTCTCCTAACATGTTATTGTTACAGAATGAGCAAAACAAGAGGAAACCTGAGACACGATTGCTCACGCCACAGAGTTATTATATTCACTAGTGCTGGGTGGAGTGAAACTAGGTCTATTGTAAAAACTCTATAGGCACAATAAGCAGGTTAAGGTAGTGAAAGGCTGACCTATAAATAATTAATATATAACCATAGCGAGTTAATGTTTGCTGTGTATAAGGGAGAGTGCCATGGCTTTGTCAAATACAGTACCTTGTGCAGCAAAGGACACTTAATCTTAATATAAATGTAAAAGTCATCTGATGTAATCTGCTCACGGTCAACATCGTAAAAATCAACACCAAACATTGTTCTTTCTTAATCCACTTAACTGAGCGGTCGCTCCAAGATCTACATTATGTAATAGCAATGGAATGTGTAGTGCGGTTTGTCTACGTGACTGACAATGGATTATTATGTTAACCTGAGAAGTAAAAAGGAAATGCAAAACAAAAAGAAAGGTTCCGATACAAGGCCTATAAATGATTTAAACCCTATCATGATCCCTATCAATAATATGGATGTCTACATGATTGTGAATGGGTTATTATTGTAACCCGAGAAGCAAAAAAATGAGAGATTCCAATACTAGACCCTTTAATGTTTTGATTCCGATAACTCCCTAATGATCCCTATCATTAATAAAGGCAAACACAAGAGGTTCCAATATTAGGGCACTACATGTTTTAATTCATATAACTTTCTGTTGAGCTCTATAATTACAGACAGTGCCCACATGACTGTGAAGGCATATATAGCGGAAAAGCAAGACAAATATGAAGATTCTGATTGT
This sequence comes from Rhinella marina, assembly GCA_900303285.1. Classification (NCBI taxonomy): domain Eukaryota; kingdom Metazoa; phylum Chordata; class Amphibia; order Anura; family Bufonidae; genus Rhinella; species Rhinella marina. The sequence continues at coordinate 123,263 of ONZH01009664.1, forward strand.
AGATCCATAAATGCTTCTGATCCCTACTACTCCTTATTGATCGTCATAATTAATGATTATCTATGGGACTGAATTTATTCTGATCTGAGAAGCAAAAAAAGGAAAAAAAGAAAAATGGGAAGGTTCCTATACTAGACCCACAAATGTTTTGATTCCTGTAAGTCCCTATTAGTCCCAAACTTGACAGTGTGTACATGACTGTCAATGTAGTAACCTAACGTTTTCAATACTGTACTAGACCCAGGGGAGGATAGATAGGCCATAGATAGGGATAAGCGAACCCAAAGTGCAAAGTTTGGATTCTTACCAAACTTTGCAAGTTCGGTTACCCGAACCCAGACTTTTTCACTAAAGTTCGAGTTTGGTGTTCAGGTCATTTTATTATTTTCCATTATAACATGGTTATAGTGGAAAATAATAGTATTCTTAAGACAGAATGCAAAAGAGTATGGCAATTTAGGGGAGAAAAAAAAAACTACTCACCTCATCCACTTGATCACGTTGCCGCAATTTCTTCTATCTCCTTTCAGCAGGACCTGCAAAAGGACCTGCGATGATGTCACTGTGCTCACCACTTTGCGGCAGTGCAATCAAGTGGATGAGGTATTTTTTGAGTATTTTTTTTAATTTAGGTCATTGGCTGGGCATTTAAAAATGGTGCCCACATAGCCACTGGGCGCCTGCTGTTTTAAACATTTAACCCTTCAGATGCCATGGTCAAACATGACTATGGCATCTGGAAGCGCTAAAATCCGGAAGCGTGCACTTCCTAGTGTACTCTGTCCCTCACCTCCCCCCCCCCCACAGGGAGTATTGGAGGGGTCAGGTGCACTGTGCAGCATTTTCTGTCCTCCTGAATGAACAGAAGCTGTCACACATTAGTTCCTATTAGTTTTAAAAAGAGATGTGAAAAATGAAAGGTTAATCTGATTGGTTGCTATGGGCAACTAAGCCAGTTCTACTCTACACCAGTTTGATAAATCTCCCTCATAGTATATTTCTCATACACTCCAAGAATAATAATAATAATTAGAGATGAGCGAGTAGTGAAATATTCGAAAGTTGGAAATTCGATTCGAATAGACCGCGAAATTCGACTATTCGACCGGATATCGAATCCCATTAAAGTCTATGGGAAAAAAATGCTCGCCACTTGGAAATCTCAATTCGACCACTTGGAGGTCACCAAGTCCACCCTGGAACCTCAGAAAAGGATGCCAACACTGCTGGAATGCAACTGGGACAGCAGGGGAAGCATGTCTGGGTGCATATAACGCGCCCAAGTCGCACTATTACGCCACTATCACAGCCTCTCAACAATACACTCCAAACACAATCTAACCTCTCTGTAAAGTGAGACCATACAAGGAAACCTTCTTTCCTCTACATTGCCATGGACCCCAAGCCAAACTAGACAAAAAAGAAGATGAAATTCTGCACCCCTTAAAATCACGTTGCCTATGACAACCACAGATGGCATAGGCAAGGGGGAAAGCAAATAGACCCCACCCCTAATTGTCATTGTGTGTGTGTGTGAAATGTGGTCAGACATGTCTTCTTTAAAATGTAAAAACAACTCAAACACATGTAGAAGCCTTAAAATGCCCAAATTGTTGGCGCTAGAGATGTCAGTGACCCGACCTGGCCCAGTGTCATGTCTAGCAGGTAAAGCAGTGGGGATGTTGAGGGATGCGTAGGACCGCAAAAGGCAGGAAGAGGCCGTGGGCTGGCCAGAGGCTCATGGAAAATTTTGTGGAGGCCCAAGAGGTGAGACGTCTTAAAAATTGTGTGGAGGCTAAAGAGGTGAGACCTCTTAAAAATTATGTGGAGGCCCAAGAGGTGAGACGGGTTAAAAATTATGTGGAGGCCCAAGAGGTGAGACCTCTTAAAAATTATGTGGAGGCCCAAGAGGTGAGACCTCTTAAAGATTTTGTGGAGGCCCAAGAGGTGAGACCTCTTAAAGATTTTGTGCAGGCCCAAGAGGTGAGACGGGTTAAAAATTATGTGGAGGCCCAAGAGGTGAGACCTCTTAAAGATTTTGTGGAGGCCCAAGAGGTGAGACCTGTTAAAAATTATGTGGAGGCCCAAGAGGTGAGACCTGTTAAAAATTATGTGGAGGCCCAAGAGGTGAGACCTGTTAAAAATTATGTGGAGGCCCAAGAGGTGAGACCTCTTAAAGATTTTGTGGAGGCCCAAGAGGTGAGACCTCTTAAAGATTTTGTGGAGGCCCAAGAGGTGAGACCTCTTAAAGATTTTGTGGAGGCCCAAGAGGTGAGACCTCTTAAAGATTTTGTGGAGGCCCAAGAGGTGAGACCTCTTAAAGATTTTGTGGAGGCCCAAGAGGTGAGACCTCTTTAAAATTATGTGGAGGCCCAAGAGGTGAGACCTCTTAAAAATTATGTGGAGGCCCAAGAGGTGACACCTCTTAAAAATTATGTGGAGGCCCAAGAGGTGACACCTCTTAAAAATTATGTGGAGGCCCAAGAGGTGACACCTTTTAAAGGCTGCAGTTATCCACAGATTTGCATGCAATGTAAAATGGTTACACTCATTTTATAAAGGCAACTATCATGAAAAATCAGTTTAAATGTATTGAGGGCAGCACAGAGTATTTCTACAGAGGAAGGAGTATTCTTTTTATTTTTTTTCCTTTTTTTATATGTATATGCTGTTGCCTTCAGTATATGAGAGTTGATTTCATGATGCTACTGCAGCCACTTAAAACGTTTTAAGTCTTGTTTTGTTTTTTTGAATACTGAGAATGCTATTTTGTACCAGATTTTGTATGTAAGACTGAACACATTAAAATGAGAATGTTACCAAAATTATAATTATAATTTATTTACCTTTGTGGAGGCCCAAGAGGTGAGACCTCTTAAAAATTATGTGGTGGCCCAAGAGGTGAGACCTCTTAAAAATTATGTGGTGGCCCAAGAGGGGAGACCCGTTAAAAATTATGTGGAGGCCCAAGAGGTGAGACCTGTTAAACATTTTGTGGAGGCCCAAGAGGTGAGACGTGTTAAACATTTTGTGGAGGCCCAAGAGGTGAGACCTCTTAAAAATTATGTGGAGGCCCAAGAGGGGAGACCCGTTAAAAATTATGTGGAGGCCCAAGAGGTGAGACCTCTTAAACATTTAGCGCAGGCCCAAGAGGTGAGCCATAAATATATAAATTGTTCTTATTTACGGAGCAATTCTACGGCGGTTAAGGAGGAGGAGGAGGAGGAAATGGCACTTCATACATATGGCACTTTACTTTTGGCTGCTTTCCACGGTTGGAGAAGCAAAGTCCGGGTCAATCCACTTGCTGTTCATTTTGATTAGCGTCAGCCTGTCGGCACTGTCGGTTGACAGGCGGCTGCGCTTATCGGTGATAATGCCCCCGGCAGCGCTGAACACCCTTTCTGATAGCACGCTGGCGGCAGGGCAGGCAAGCACCTCCAAGGCGTACAGGGACAGTTCCAGCCACGTGTCCAACTTGGAGACCCAGTAAGTGTAGGACGCCGAGGGATCGGGAGGACAGGGTTACGGTCTGCCAGGTACTCCCGCAACATCCGCCGATACTTGTCCCTCCTGCTGATAGCGGGCCCCGCAGTGATGGAAGTTGCACGAGGGGGTGCCATGAACGTGTCCCACACCTTGGAGAGTGTTCCCCTGGTGGCTGTGGGCCTGATCGATGTTGAGGGACTCTGGGAGACCCTCTCCTCTCTGCCGCCAGCGATGCTGGGTGGGAAAATCTCCATCATGTTCTGCACGAGTTCCCTCTGGTATTCCAGCAATCGATTCGTCCTCTCCTCTACCGGAATAAAAGAGGAGACGTTATCTTTATACCGGGGGTCCAGGATTGCGAAGACCCAGTACAGTTTGTTCTCCACTATCCGGACAACACGTGTGTCCCGGGAAAAGCAGCCCAGCATGAAGTCAGCCATGTGTGCCAGACTCTGAATAGGCATGACGTCACTGCCCCCACCAGAAGGATCACTTGCCATTTCCTCCTCTTCCTCTTCCGCCTCCTCTCCGCCCCATCCGCGCTGAACCAATGGGACGCGCACAGCCTGACTGCTACCCTCGCCGCCAGCATCCTCCTCCTCTTCCACAGCCACCTCCACGTCGTCCTCCTCCTCCTCATCCTCCTCCTCCTGCAACTGCCACCGTGAAGCAGACAAAAGTGTGGTCTGACTGTGTAGCTCCGTTGCGTCTCCTCCTACCCCCGTCTCCTCTGCGTGCAATGCGTTCTCCCTTATTGCGATGAGGGATTCTTTAAGGACGCATAGGAGCGGGATGGTTACGCTCACTATAGCGTCCTCGCTGCTGACCTTCTTGGTGGACTCCTCAAAGATACGCAGTACATCGCATACGTCTGCCATCCATGGCCACTCGTGGTTGGCAAACTGAGGGAGCTGAGTTGGAGGCACGCGTGGATTATTAATCTGGTACTCCATCAATGCTCTCTGCTGCTCACACACCCTGGCCAACATGGAATAGGTAGAATTCCAGCGAGTCGGCAGGTCGCACAACAGCCGATGTTCAGGCAAATGGAGGCGTTGCTGGAGTTTTTTTAAGCTAGCAGCAGCTACAGTTGACCTCCGAAAGTGTGCGCACAAGCGCCGCACTTTCACCAGTAGCTCTGCCAGGTTGGGGTAAGTCTTTAGAAATTTTTGGACTACCAGATTAAAACGTGGGCCAGGCATGGTACGTGATTGAGTTCGGCAAGCTCCAGAGCCGCCACCAGGTTACGGCCGTTATCGCACACGACCATGCCTGGTCCTAGCTGCAGCGGCGACAGCCACATCTCCGTCTGCTGCAGTATGGCGTCCCTCACCTCTGGGGCGCTGTGCTTCCTGTCGCCCAAGCTGATGAGCTTAAGCACCGCCTGCTGACGTCTCCCCGCGCCAGTGCTGCAACGCTTCCAGCTAGCGGCTGAGGGCGATGTTAAGGCACAGGAGGAGGAGGAGGAGGAGGAGGAGGAGGAGGAGGAGGAGGAGGGGGGTTTATCAGAACCCATGCTGGCAATCTTGGGCGGGGTGGTAGGTAGGGCCGTCTCTGTTTGCGACCCCGTCCCCGCCTCCACTACATTCACCCAGTGTGCCGTCAAAGAAATGTATCGTCCCTGGCCACAAGCGCTTGTCCACGCGTCGGTGGTCAAGTGGACCTTTGCGCTGACTGCGTACCTCAGGGCCCGCCTGATGTTACGCGACACGTGCTGGTGCAGGGCGGGGACGGCACTCCGGGAAAAGTAGTGGCGGCTGGGGACGGAATAGCGAGGTGCGGCAGCCGCCATCAGGTCGCGGAAGGCCTGCGTCTCCACAAGCCTAAACGGCAACATCTCCAGGGCCAGCAGTTTGGAGATGTGGCAGTTTAAGGCTTGGGCTTGGGGGTGACTCAAGGCGTACTTCCGCCTGCGGTCGAACGCCTGCGAGATGGACAGTTGTTGGGACGAGGAGTGTGAAGGTGCAGGCGAAGAGGCGGGGGAAGGGGAGGCTGAAGGAGAAGGCCCCAAAGTGGCAGAGGCAGATGTGGAGGTGTCCTGGCTGGAGGTCTGGACCGCAGTGGCAGCACACAACAAAGGGGAAGAGGCAGTGGCAGCAGGACCGGGCGCAGGTTGTATTGCGTTTGCTCTCTCCCACTCAGCCCAGTGCTTGAATTCCAAGTGACGCCGCATGCCTGAGGTGGTCAGATTGCTCTTCTCAGAGCCCCTACTCAGTTTTGAGTGTCAGAGTGTGCAAACCGCGCTCAGTTTGTCATCCGCACAAACATTAAAAAATCTCCACACCACAGAAGTACGAGGCCTCGATGGGGGAGCTTCGCGCGACTGCCCGCTGCCGGGAACAGCTTCGGCCGTGCTGGCTGTGGCCTCACTACTCTGTCTGGACTGTCCTCTGCCTGTGGACATCCCTCTGCCTCTGGACATCCCTCTGCCTCTGGACATCCCTCTGCCTGTGGACATCCCTCTGCCTGTGGACATCCCTCTGCCTCTTGCTGCCTTTTTCGGTGCTGCGCAGACCACCACCTCTCCACTGCTTTCCCCGCTGGACATCACCCCTGGCCAAGTGGGGTCGGTCATTTCGTCATCCACCACCTCCTCTTCCTCACTCTGCTCCTCCTCCTGCCCACTGGACATTCCAACAGCCTCCCTTGATGGCAACTGCGTCTCATCATCATCATCGCTCATGATAACAGATGCTGGTTCAGGGTCCACATCAGCAGGAGATGGCGAATACTCAAGTGTTTGGGCATCACTACAAACAAATTCCTCTGCTAGCTCCTGGGATTCTTCCGGCACTTCTGAAAAAGAACCCGAAAAGAGCTCCTGGGAGGGGTCAAGGGTGGGATGACTCTGTTGGCCAGGTGTGGAGGAAGGAGGGTCAGAGTGAGACTGTGTGGATGACTGGCTGGTGGACAACTGTGTGGAAGCGCTATCGGCTATCCATTGCACCACCTGTTCAACCTGCTCAGGCCTCAAGAGCGGTGTAACTCGCCCCCTGCTTAACTGTCCCATAAAGGCAGGGATTCTGGATGAGTGGGATCCTGGCTGACCCTCACCAGCACGCATTGTATCCCCACTGGCTTCAACAAGGCCACCAACAGCATTTCCGCGCCCCCGTCCTCGTCCACGTCCGATTCCGCTAGCCCCCCTCCGCATTTTATTTTTTTTTGGTTGCAAATACAATATTTGGGTATATAATTAGGTATGTGAAATAATTTCGCAAGAGAACGCACAGTACAGTGGCCAATTAAAAGGCCTAGATATTGTATATTTCAAGGTACACAGCCGTGTACTAACTGTACAGACGGTGGGTATTTACACCAGGTATGTGAAATAATTTAGCAAGAGAACGCACAGTATAGTGGCCAATTAAAAGGCCTAGATATTGTATATTTCAAGGTACACAGCCGTGTACTAACTGCTCAGACGGTGGGTATTTACACCAGGTATGTGAAATAATTTAGCAAGAGAACGCACAGTACAGTGGCCAATTAAAAGGCCTAGATATTGTATATTTCAAGGTACACAGCCGTGTACTAACTGCACAGACGGTGGGTATTTACACCAGGTATGTGAAATAATTTAGCAAGAGAACACACAGTACAGTGGCCAATTAAAAGGCCTAGATATTGTATATTTCAAGGTACACTGCCGTGTACTAACTGTACAGACGGTGGGTATTTACACCAGCTTTTTAAACTAATTTAGCAAGAGAACGCACAGTACAGTGGCCAATTAAAAGGCCTAGATATTGTATATTTCAAGGTACACAGCCGTGTACTAACTGTACAGACGGTGGGTATTTACACCAGGTATGTGAAATAATTTAGCAAGAGAACGCACAGTATAGTGGCCAATTAAAAGGCCTAGATATTGTATATTTCAAGGTACACAGCCGTGTACTAACTGCTCAGACGGTGGGTATTTACACCAGGTATGTGAAATAATTTAGCAAGAGAACACACAGTACAGTGGCCAATTAAAAGGCCTAGATATTGTATATTTCAAGGTACACTGCCGTGTACTAACTGTACAGACGGTGGGTATTTACACCAGGTTTTTAAACTAATTTAGCAAGAGAACGCACAGTACAGTGGCCAATTAAAAGGCCTAGATATTGTATATTTCAAGGTACACAGCCGTGTACTAACTGTACAGACGGTGGGTATTTACACCAGGTATGTGAAATAATTTAGCAAGAGAACGCACAGTATAGTGGCCAATTAAAAGGCCTAGATATTGTATATTTCAAGGTACACAGCCGTGTACTAACTGCTCAGACGGTGGGTATTTACACCAGGTATGTGAAATAATTTAGCAAGAGAACACACAGTACAGTGACCAATTAAAAGGCCTAGATATTGTATATTTCAAGGTACACTGCCGTGTACTAACTGTACAGACGGTGGGTATTTACACCAGGTTTTTAAACTAATTTAGCAAGAGAACGCACAGTACAGTGGCCAATTAAAAGGCCTAGATATTGTATATTTCAAGGTACACAGCCGTGTACTAACTGCTCAGACGGTGGGTATTTACACCAGGTTTTTAAAATAATTTAGCAAGAGAACGCACAGTATAGTGGCCAATTAAAAGCCTAGATATTGTATATTTCAAGGTACACAGCCGTGTACTAACTGCACAGACGGTGGGTATTTACACCAGGTTTTTAAACTAATTTAGCAAGAGAACGCACAGTACAGTGGCCAATTAAAAGGCCTAGATATTGTATATTTCAAGGTACACTGCCGTGTACTAACTGTACAGACGGTGGGTATTTACACCAGGTATGTGAAATAATTTAGCAAGAGAACACACAGTACAGTGGCCAATTAAAAGGCCTAGATATTGTATATTTCAAGGTACACTGCCGTGTACTAACTGTACAGACGGTGGGTATTTACACCAGGTATGTGAAATAATTTAGCAAGAGAACGCACAGTATAGTGGCCAATTAAAAGGCCTAGATATTGTATATTTCAAGGTACACAGCCGTGTACTAACTGCACAGACGGTGGGTATTTACACTAGGTATGTGAAATAATTTAGCAAGAGAACACACAGTACAGTGGCCAATTAAAAGGCCTAGATATTGTATATTTCAAGGTACACTGCCGTGTACTAACTGTACAGACGGTGGGTATTTACACCAGGTTTTTAAACTAATTTAGCAAGAGAACGCACAGTATAGTGGCCAATTAAAAGGCCTAGATATTGTATATTTCAAGGTACACAGCCGTGTACTAACTGCACAGACGGTGGGTATTTACACCAGGTATGTGAAATAATTTAGCAAGAGAACACACAGTACAGTGGCCAATTAAAAGGCCTAGATATTGTATATTTCAAGGTACACTGCCGTGTACTAACTGTACAGACGGTGGGTATTTACACCAGCTTTTTAAACTAATTTAGCAAGAGAATGCACAGTATAGTGGCCAATTAAAAGGCCTAGATATTGTATATTTCAAGGTACACAGCCGTGTACTAACTGCTCAGACGGTGGGTATTTACACCAGGTTTTTAAACTAATTTAGCAAGAGAACGCACAGTATAGTGGCCAATTAAAAGGCCTAGATATTGTATATTTCAAGGTACACAGCCGTGTACTAACTGTACAGACGGTGGGTATTTACACCAGGTTTTTAAAATAATTTAGCAAGAGAACGCACAGTACAGTGGCCAATTAAAAGGCCTAGATATTGTATATTTCAAGGTACACAGCCGTGTACTAACTGTACAGACGGTGGGTATTTACACCAGGTTTTTAAACTAATTTAGCAAGAGAACGCACAGTATAGTGGCCAATTAAAAGGACTAGATATTGTATATTTCAAGGTACACAGCCGTGTACTAACTGCACAGACGGTGGGTATTTACACCTGGTATACAAAAAGGGTATTGCAGGCACACAGAACCCAGAACACTAGAGCCAAAGAAACTGTATTTAAAAAAAAAAAAAAAAAAAAAAAAAAACAGCCGTATACTGCCAGATCAGATGGTGCATATACACACTAGGCATATAACAGGGTTTTGCAGCCAAAAAGAACGCAGAACAGTAGTGCCAAATATAGTTTGCTATGTAGCAGAGCACCTAATACACCACTAATGCCTCTCTCTGTCCCTACTCCAGCAGCTATCCCTGAATACGGCAGCCGTTCTCTGTAAAGTGTATCTTGTAGTAAAGCTATCACTGTACTGCACTATAGTAGCCCTGATAAGGGCTTTTAATCACGCTCCTGCCTGTCCAACTGCTAAAACCTGTCTGTCCCTTCTCCAGCCTCTGTCCCTGACTAAGTTCACGCAGCATATGCGTACGAGCAGGAAGAGCTGAGTTTTTAATATTCGAGGTCACATGGTTTTTCCAGCCAATCCATGTAGACGCTTTTTTCGCGCTGCCAGCGTGCTCAGCGTGCCTGTCATACCCCCCCTGCATGTTGATTGGTGGAAAAAGAGCGCCAGGGAAGGTGGGAGGGGAAACGAATTCTAAGTGCGCCATCGCCGTTATACTCGATTGAAATCGAGTATGCCGAATAGCGTAGTATTCGATCGAATACCGGCTCGATCGAACACTACTCGCTCATCTCTAATAATAATAATAATAATAAATAATAATAATAATACACACAAAGTACACAGTATTGACAAGTATATTTAGGATTTAGGCACGGTATGATACATTTTTTTAGGCACTGTGAGCTAGGATACTTACTGCATTTTGATTTAATATTCCGCTCAATATACACAGTATGCAGTGAGCTCCTAAGCTCCCCCTAGTGATGACCTCAGGCCACAATTTTATAAGATATTAAATGATTATTTCCATTCCAAGCCTTTTCATGACAGAGATGGAAATAACCTGAGTAAGCACCGGCCAAATAGAGTTCTGGAAATGGTCGAACAGGCTGTACTTTTCTGTTTCCGTAACTCTCATAGCAGTGAACAGGAGCTGTGCAAATAACATTGCACTGGAAGATATACTTTTCTGTAACACTCAAGTTACCAGAAACAGAGTAGCTCCCATTCACTGCAATAGGAATTATGGAAACAGAAAAGTGCAGCCAGCTCAGATATTACTTAAACTTCAAGCATCCCAAGCCATCGCTTACTCAGGGGATTCATATCTCATCCATGGAAAACTGAGATGTGAATAACTTTTTATAGGGACACGACCATCAAAATGTGTTTTTTTTTAAATCACATATTAGCCTATATGTGAATATTCTATATCATTTACTTTACAAAAATGTATTCTGCTTCCTGTCCTGGCTCTTTAATCCTCCTATGTTTGGACTTTTAGCATGGCAGACAGCCTCACTTGATTTTCTCAGTCAGACCATAACTCCAGACCAGAGACGTAAGGTGGATGAATCACTCAATTAGAGCATAACACATTACACAGATAAGTGCAAAACTTTTCTGTGGACATCTTTACCTAGACTTACAAAGAAAATAATAGAGCTGTCATATACTTATCCTAATTCAAGTAATTTACCATTTTTCTAACAAATAACCTCTTTCCCTCACAGTGCATCAATCTCAGAGAGGGGAGTGGAGGATGAAAAGAGAGGTAGTAGCTATAATGAAGGTAGTTGAACTCACAGTTCACTGTGGCAGTCCTCCCTCTGGCACTCTTTGGGGCCATGCAGTGAATGGAGGGTGCACCCTTCTTTCCTCAGGGTACACCTCTGATGAAGTTGGGGTGCCCTATATGGTAGATGTTTGGTAGGGTTCCTGTCCGATGGTAGTTGGGGTGCCCTAGATGGTAGATGTTTGGTAGGGTTCCTGTCCGATGGTAGTTGGGGTGCCCTAGATGGTAGATGTTTGGTAGGGTTCCTGTATGATGGTAGTTGGGGTGCCCTAGATGGTAGATGTTTGGTAGGGTTCCTGTCCGATGGTAGTTGGGGTGCCCTAGATGGTAGATGTTTGGTAGGGTTCCTGTCTGATGGTAGTTGGGGTGCCCTAGATGGTAGATTTTTGGTAGGGTGCAATTTTGTTTGTGATGCCAATTTATGTTCAGTGCCAAGTAGAGTTGCACCGGGTATCGAAGTATCAATACCCAATTGATACTTTTAGACCCGGATCAATACGATAGCAGGTTGCGCTGCTGCGCAGCCTAGTATCAGTTAGAGATCATGACACGCGCCGCTCTCATCGCTGCCATGTTCTTTTCACCACCACAGTGTAGAAGCCGCTGCCACCAATGGGGAGTTAGCAGGAAGGAGGAGAGGAGGGGCTGTGGCCACTGTGCCACCAATGAATGTAAAGCGCATTAATTCAAGTATAGGAGGCAGCGAGTGCTGGCGGCGGTATATCATACCCGGCACCCGGCCTCAATAACAGGGCAATGTGGCAATTAACCCCTCAGGAGTGGCACCTGAGGGGTTAATTGCCGGGGATTGCAGGTCCTGTTATTGTATGTTATACTCGCACCCGCTGCCTCCTATACTTGAATTAATGTGGTTTACATTCATTGGTGGCGCAGTGCGCTCTCCCCCCCACCCCAGGTATTAGTGTAATTGGTGGCGCAGGGCACCCCCTCCCTCTCCCTTAATATTAGTCTCATTGGTGGCGCAGTGGTCACAGGCGCCCCCCCCCACCTTTCTCTCTTCATTGGTGGCAGTGGTAGATTCCGATCAGAGCCCCAGAAGTGTAATCACGGGACTCCGATCGGTTACCATGGCAGCCAGGATGCTACTGAAGCCTTGGCTGCCCTGGTAAGCTCCCTGCTGCCATGTGCACAAAGCCCAGGGCAGCAGGGAGAGTGTGAAGTCCTGTTCACCCTAATAGAGCTCTATCAGGGTGGATAGGACAAGGGATTAAAAGATCCCAGGTTCTTGCCCCCTAAGGGGGCTAATAGTTATTAAATAAAACGTTTTTAAAAAAATTAATAGAAAACAAACACCAAAATATTAAAGGGTTATTCTCATTTTAGACAATGGGGGCATATCGCTAGGATATGCCCCCATTGTCTTATAGGTGCGGGTCCCACTGCTGGGACCCGCACCTATTTCCAGAACGGAGCCCCCGAAGTGAATGAGGGCACACTGCGCATGCGCAGCCGCCCTCCATTCATTTCTATGGGGTCGCCGAAAATAGCCGAGCGCTGGCTCGGCTACTTCCGTCGGCTCCATAGAAATGAATGGGAGTGCACCGCGCATGCACGGCCCGGCTCCCATTCATTTCTATGAGCGGCGCGGGGAGCTGCGCCTGGTGGTGGCCGGACCCCCGGAAACCTGGGGTCCTCCAGGCGCAGCGCTCCCCGCTCCGTTCTGGATATAGGTGCGGACCCGCACCTATAAGACAATGGGGGCATATCCTAGCGATATGCCCCCATTGTCTAAAATGAGAATACCCCTTTAAGTTTAAATCCCCTCTTTCCCAATTTTACATATACAATTTACAAACAATAAAAAATAAACATATTACATATATATTTTACATATTACAACATTATCGCCGCGCTCGAAAAAGTACGAACTATTAAAAAAACGCTGTTAAAAAGAAAAAAAATCAAAACTGCGCGATTCGCCATTTTTAGTTACCTTGTCCCCCAAAAAAATAGGATAGGACTGTTCTATTATGGGCCGGATGTTCCATAAAATGCGGAATGCCCGCAGCTTTTTTGGTGTTTTTATTTTTTCCGTGTGGTATCGAATGGTATCGAGTATCGCAATACTTTTTTATGGTATCGAAACTGAATCAAAATTTTGGTATCGTGACAACCCTAGTGCCAAGGTAGAGGGCAGCGAAGGATGAGTAGAGGTGGTGGCTATGATGGAGGTAGTTGTTCTCGGAGTTCACGGTGGTAGTTCTCCCTCTGACATTCTCTGGGGCTATTCAGTGAATGGAAGAGAGAATACATTTGCTAACACACAGCCTTGTGATCCCAGACAGTCTGTGGATATCTATTCTCTTTCCCTTAAGGCTAGTCTCCTGGCAAAATTGTTGTCCTGTAGAAGCTTCCATACTCCATAGGAATGATTTTTTCCTGGAGGGAAATCTGGCTTTCTGGCTTTAGCGTCACACAGACTTGTCACCCTCCCATACATCTGCTACTCTTCTAGGCTGGAGCCAGACTAACTTGGCTGATGCAATCCAACCACCCAGCTCCGCTCTTCTGCTCAGTCAGGGTGTAATTAACTAAATAGTGCTACCCATATACAGCTTTTGGAATTACCAAATTACCTTTTTATCAATGATGTGGCTCACTGCAACCGTGGCAGTAAAGTGACATTGGATTGCATAATACTGCCAAAATGAAAAGAAAAACAAACATTATAAATTATAATTTTCTATGATTATTTGTTTAAAGAAGTACCCCTTTCTGACAGAAGTATCATTTTAACTATATCTGTATGAGTTATTTGGTGCTTTGTGTCAGAATTACAGAGCTCTGACTGGTGGAAACAGATTATAAGAAATTACTGTCATTTTCACTTTATAAGACGCACCCGACCATAAGATCCACCTATGTTTTAGAGAAGGAAAATAAGAAAAATATTTTTCAGCGGCCTCAGATCAGACGCCCATATCAGACCTCAGATCAGATCCTCATATCAGACCTCAAATCTAACCCCCATATCGGATCTCCGATCAGACCCCCATATCAGACCTCAGATCAAACCCCCATGTCAGAGCTCAGATAAAAGCTCCATCTCAGACCTCAAATCTGACCCCCTATCAGATCTCCAATCAGACCCACAGATCAGACCCCCATATCAGTTTCTCAGATCATACCCCCATATCAGACCTCAGATCAAACCCCCATATCAGAGCTCAGATCAGACCCCCATATCAGTTTCTCAGATCACACCCTCATATCAGACCTCAGATCAAACCCCCATATCAGAGCTCAGATCAAACCTCCATATCAGACCTCAGACTAGACCCCCATATCAGATCCTCATATCAGACCCCCATATCAAACCTCAGATCAGATCCCCTTACCAAACCTCAGATCAGACTCCCCCTTTAGAATTCCATGAAAGACCCTCATATCAAATGTCAGATCTGTCCCCCATCAGACCTCCATCAGAGCTAAAATAAATAAATTCACTTACCTCTCTTGCTCCAACGCTACTCAGCACGTCTGGTGGTCTCTCCTGCAGTTACGCTCCCTGGTCTTCTCCAGGTCCACGCTGCACTGTGGCCTGGCTGCATATCACTTCAGGTCATGTGCTCACTTGTATTCGATTTATAAGATGCATTGACATCTTTACCTCGCTTTTGGTGGAATAAAGTGCACATTACGATACAGTAATTAATGCCCGGGCCCCTCGTATACATTATAACCAGCACCCGTGTTGCTTCAGATCCCTTTCTCGGCCGCTGCTGCATCTCCCCTTCGCTTGGGAGCAGCCAATAGCAGTCCATAACCGGGGCAAGCCTCCCTAGCATCCTGGAGATACAGTGGTGGCCTGCAGGGGTCCAGGGCAACGCAGGTGTTGGGGAGCAGTAAGTATGATGTATACTAGGAGCCAGGGCATTGGGGGAGGGGGGGTCATTATAGGGGTTGGATAACCCCTTTAATAGGCAAATGTTTACTTTAAATTTTCATAATGGACGGTATCTTGTAATCTAGAGGGCCCATACTGTTAATGTTATTATCTGCTGACATGTCAGTGATTATATTTTAGCTTTGCTCCTTTGTTGACTTGTTTGTTGTTTCATGCGGTTCTTCTTTCTCTTTCCTCTTTTATATTGCAAAAAAAAGAAGCATTGCGACACACTTCTTAATACTGCCAGCCACAATACAGTCATTTCAATCCATTCTAAGGGTATGTTCACATCTTGGCTGACAGTGGCGCTATAAGCCCATTTACACTGGCCAACTCAGCAGGAAATTATTGGGAACGAACTGTTTGCTTCTGATAATCGAAGGAGGTGCAACAATCATCTCCACTGTATCAGGACAAAAGATTGCTCCTGCAGTTGCTTGTTCCCATGGAGAACCATTGTTTATGTGCAGCAGAACGCTGTTTAAATAGCACAATCTGCTGCCTAGAAACAATGATTTAAGTGACTGCACCAGGGATGCTTTTATCTGATGAATGGGCATTTGCTCGTTCTTTGGGTGGCTGGTCAAACCTTTACACTGGGCAATTATCTGGAAAGCACGTTCCTAACAAAGCTCCTTCCTTATATGGCTGTAGACTTTATTGCAAGTGGTTTGGGTGAAATTGCTTTTAGCTCTCGCCACATTACTGAGGTGGACCAGCCATCCATTCCAGTCCTGCACACCACCGTTGGGTCACGCCTTTGGTCAATTGGGAAGATTGCTTGTACTTATAGAAAGAGACTCACAGAGGACTATCATAGCAGCCATCCCTATACACAGCTTTTGGGAAAACCCTACTCTGTGATATACTTAAGGACGATGCCTACTGCTTATATTAGCACTGTTACCCCATCATCTCCTCTTTGTAAAAGAGTAAAAGAGACAATATCTTGACCTAACCAAGCCTGCCTGGTCATTGCCTCCTTGCACTTGCTGGGGCCTCCATTCTCCTGCCTTGCACCCACGCTACGCACCTATCCAACATCAATGACATCCCAACCACCATCAGACAGGAGACCCTACGATCCAGAGTGTGCCCCAAAGGGTAGAAGGGTTGAACCCCTACCTTCGCTGCATAAGCAGGCTGGGGTGCACAGGAGTGGGTACCACCACTCTTGTCACCGTTGTCTCCACTCCCTAGAGGGCCAGCACACTGCATATGTGCCCCAACATATATAGTGCCACCTTATGTTCTCCTAACTTAATATGTGCCCCCAACACAATATGATGCCAGCTCCAAAACCAACACCAGTTGCAGGGTGAATGGTGGAGCAGGGGTCTGACCGATTCCTGCTTCGCCATTGCATTCAACTTTATCTTTGTCCAGTGGACACAGATGCAGTTGAAAGCGGTACCACAGCTGAGGGAACCAGGCTGATAGGGGGCAGCAAAGGGTTCCTTTGATCTCTGGGGACTCCACGGTTTTCTGTTTCACATGGTGTCCAAATCCTATATAAATGTCTGAGATAGAAATACTCCATAAGACTTAATAGTTAGAAAACAGTATACACATTCTCAACTTATTACCCCCAGTCGAGCAAATGTCTGTGGTTGCTGCATTGATGATGTTCTGTGCCGGTACTTGCCCACTGCAGCTTATCAATGCCCACAGTGGTCATATACCACACATACTTATTGGCTCTTGAGTTTTTCTCAAGAAGACTAGCTTCATACCATATCTATATTTGGCAAATATACACCTGGAAATTCTCTTGCTCTAGATCAAGATGTCCATAGAATATCATTAGCTATATACATGCCAAAAAAAGTCTAAGGCACACGTTCAGTGGAATATATCAAACTGTCTTATCACACATGGTGCATGCTCTGACCCTCAGGCACAGCATTAGGTACTAGTGCATCAATTACTGTATGCTAATTACATTTCTTTAACCTTCTAGGGTATGCATTCCTAAGCTTTTGCATCCTAATTCCCAAAATGCCAGTTTAATTTGTACCAAATTTTGGACCGTAATGGTCTGATGTTGATCGCCATCTTTAAGCCTTTCAGCACCTAAGCAGGTCTATCCAGATAAGGAGAGCACAGGAAAGCACGTGTTCAGTGGAATGTATCAAACTTTCTTATCATACATGGTCCCAAGACTCTAGACATTGAGAAAAATATGATAAACTGACTGGACTGGTATCTTGGGAACCCTTGTTTTGTCACTCTCAGTTGATAAGAAAAGATCTGCTTGGCTGTGAAACTCTTCATCAACCAAAAGAGGAACTTATTACATCACTTTTAGATGAATTTGTTTAACGCTACTTTCACACTAGCGTTAGCACGGATCCGGCACCTAAAGGGTGCCGACGGATCCGTGCTAACGCTATACATGTGTGGAGCCGGAGCAGCGCTCCGGCCCCACACATGACACACATTAAAACAACACACAGACTACATACAAACAAACATACAGACATACATACAAACATACATACATACTCACATACTCCCGGGACGCCGGCAGAACGTCTTCACGCGCCTCCTGCGCGCAGTGATGACGATTCCCCACAGCGCCCTCTGCTGGGCGCAGTGGGGAAACGTCATCGCAGCGTGCAGGAGGCGCGTGAAGACCTGCTGCCGGCGTCCCGGGAGTATGTGAGTATGTATGTATGTCTGTATGTTTGTATGTATGTCTGTATGTTTGTTTGTATGTAGTCTGTGTGTATGTATGCCGGATCCGGAATGACCCCCCATTGGAAATCAATGGAGGACAGATCCGGATTACTGGTGTGTCCACACCAAACGGATCCGTCCCCATTGACTTCCATTGGGGGTCATTCCGGATCCGTCTTGGTGCGGATGCCTGGCCCGGAGAGCAAACCGCAGCATGCTGCGGTTTGTTCTCCGGTCTGAAGACGGAACGGAATGCTTTCAGGAGCATTCCGTTGTCTTCAGTTCAGTTTTGTCCCCATTGACAATGAATGGGGACAAAACTGAAGCGTTTTTTTTTCCGGTATTGAGCCCCTTTGACGGAACTCAATACCGGAATTTAAAAACGCTAGTGTGAAAGTAGCCTAAGACTGAAATACAATAGAGACCATTTTTGCAGGATCTGAACTATTTGGATGGTCTGAGTTAAATAAAAAAAAAAAAAGAGGGAATTCTGTTGGAATAATAAAAAATATATACTCACCTTCCCGAACCCCCTTCATTCAACTGCAGACATCACACCTATCTTCCCTGCAGCCATAATGGAATGTTTTTGGCTGCAACAATGACTTACCTATATGCCACACATGTCTACTGTAGCCAATTGCCTGCCTCACTGGTATGAGGCACAAAACTGATTAGGGCAATAATTTGCTGAAGCGGTAACATGTGGTATATTTTCGATGGTGAATATAAGTTTTATTATTATTATTATTATTATTATTATTTAAAATTAACTTGAACAACCCCTTTAAGGGACAATTCAGCACTACTATGTTAGAGTCAGTGTTCTAATGGAACATGAATATTTCGATTGGTTCACTAGCTGTGCCTGACTATTGCCACTGATCTCTTAAATAAATTTTCTAGTTTGCATCAACATCAGTAATCATTTATGAAGGCTGCTGTAATTCTGTAATCTATTTCGGTTCTGACCATGTCCATGCAGCAATTTCTTATTTCCTGTGATTTCGTCTACAAGGGTGGGGCAGTGATAGAGGAGGATCTATGTAACTAGCTGGGTGGGAAGAGCTATAGACTAGCTGGGCATTGTTAGGGGCAGTGATAAGGGAGTGTCTATGTAACTAGATGGGTGGGAGGAGCTTTAAACTAGCTGGTCATTGTTAGGGGCAGTGCTCGATCTGTGGTAAGGAAAAGAGAAGTGCATCATGGGTTTGGTTGGCTACAGCAACAAGAAGTGCCACATACAGGCATACAGGATGGAAACCAACCTGAGGGATTAGTTTATATGGTGAAAACGGGTCAGGGGAGTCCAAAATGAAAAGAAAAGAAAAAAAAACATAGGAAAAATGTACATAAGGTAAGCAACTGCATGAGCATATCTGTAAAAGACCGTAGTAATCCTGGAAAATCCCTTTAAGGTCATCACATCATCACTGTGATCATGGATGAGAGGCAGAGCCAACAATCTTACTACTTGGCCATACAGACCAATATTTTGGCTGAAGGTCATTTGAAAAACTACCCTCGTTCACGAAAATGTGATTGGCCAGGTTGGAAAATTTTGGTCCTGGGGTGGTGCAACTACATACATAAGGTATGATCAGCCAACAATCTTGGCCAATTAGCTGCAATGTGGCTAATCACTGTCTTCTGTCTATGACCAGCTTTTGTAGGGTTTGTCCAACTGCTTGGGAGGTACTAGCTCTCCTTACAAAAACCAGCTGTGTATGAAGACCTAGTAGCAATGTTCCATGGTAAAATAATATGCAAAGAGATCTCACAGGCAAAGAGAACCATCACACTAGAATGACCTTTTGAAAGTGACTTCTGAAAGTCATACTGGTTCTCTTTAAGGAGACCAGCTGAGTATGAAGACCTAGCGGCAATGCTCCAGGGAAAATTATATGCAAAAATATATCTCCCACTCTGTACTGATAAGGGGCAAGCACTCTCAAACAGCTGTCTGCGGAGAGATCTTTAGCTTGGTTATTTTCCCCTTGTCATGTCACGAGGCTTGTTAAAAGTTGGACTTCCACTTCCAAGATGGTTCTCTTTGTCTAGGAAATAACTTTTTGCACAGGGTTTGTCCAAGATTAGAAAAACTTGGCTTTTTCTTCCAACATTCAGTCCCATTCAGTTCATTGGAGCTGAGCTACATTACCAGAGACAAAATATAGATGCAAGAACAAAGAGGCACAATCTAAAATTACTTGGGAGGAAGAAACCCAGATGTGGTTGGGAAGTCTACGGTAAGCAAATTAAACCTGGTGGTCTATCCTTAGATAAGAAAGAAATATTATAAGGTAGACTAGATGGACCAGGGGGCCTTTTCTTTCTATCAATATTCTAGTTTCTATGAAATACTACAAAAATCAAAGTTTTCCCCATGTCTAACTGTCATTACTCCCTAATTAACTGGGGACATAGATGTACTTTAATGGATTATGCATCTTAATGGGTGGAAATACAAAAAAAGGCTTATTGAGGGGGTATTTCTTGCCTACTGAGGTTGGGTAGTTATGAAATACTTAGATAATGGATTAGTGTAAAGTAAAGGCAGTAGAAATTCTCTAAACTCTCCATTCTTGCAAGAATTAGCCTTAATACTATTGAACCCGCTGTACAGTTATCTCTGATGTGACCTTAGGGCTGGAATGGCCCACCAGAGTGTCAAAGGATCCTAAGGTAGGGTCAGGCTCTGTTGCAATAGTGGGGCCCAAAGGTCCAGGAGTAAAACCTCATTTGGAACTGTCTTTGAAGATAATCACCTGCCACTAGGATCTATTTTGTTGATTCAAACCCTATTAGACATTATTGATGATATTGGGGTTGAGCATCAAGAATAATTTCCTCTGGTGAGCCCAAAAAACCCTGCCACTAGGGTTTCATGTGCAGCAGGGATTTTTATCTTGTTGGATTACAGGACAATAGCCCCTATAATTCCATTTTGTCTCCTTCACTGCCCCATGATGGCAGAGATCATTTCAGGACAACTGTCATTAGCATTAGGCAAATGGGATAAGAACAAAATGTGATCATCAAAACTAGAGTTGAGCAAATCTGCCTTTTAGCAGGTTCAAGTTTTGGTTCATGGTTTAAGTGAATTACGTAATGGATTCGGTTCTCACGGAATTCACCACATAATTCAGTGCCGGCATGCCGCATAATAAAAATGTATGGCCAGCTCTGAGGGTTCTGTTCTGCTGGCCATGCACTTGTATTATGACAGCATGCAAAACGGAATGCCTCTAAAGGCATTCCGTTTGGCATGAAGGCATTGAATTACGTTATGAATTCCACGAGAACGGAATCCATAACGTAAAATTCACTTAAACACCAAACTCGAACCTTCTGACACTACATGTTTATGTATGGCACAAGATGAGGAGGGGTTAAACAGTTGAACATTGCCTTACAGAGTAGCCACCGATGAGTGGCACTCGGGAGACAGTTTTCTTCCTTCTGGTGAGAAGCTAATTTGCATAATCTTTTCCCAGGGAGCATTGCCCTCCTAGTCGTGTCTTTGTAAGAAGAATAAACACCTTCCAAGACCCTTATTCAGGAGTCAGTAATGATTTAGAGTGCTACAGGTGTTTGATGTTGAAGCAGCATATCCTTCCTAAGACCATGACTCTCTTAAGACAATCAAAGGTATAATAGTTTGGGTTAGGCAGCCATTGTCTCCTCAAGTATAATGGAAATGCATGTCCCAGCTGGAGCATCAACAATTGTCTTCTGCT
This sequence comes from Rhinella marina, assembly GCA_900303285.1. NCBI lineage: Eukaryota > Metazoa > Chordata > Amphibia > Anura > Bufonidae > Rhinella > Rhinella marina. The sequence goes on from ONZH01009664.1 coordinate 144,670, forward strand.
GGTGCAGACAACTTAAGTTTTACAGAATAACTTGAGAGCACAAATTTTATAAAGACTCAGATTTTCCTTTTTTTTTTCCTCCCTCACAATTATTAAGCCTTCCATAACAGCATCTCAATTCACCTATTGACCCGACTGTAAAATCTGGCAGGTAGTCAGTTATATGAACCACAAGGAATTGTAAGGCAAATCAAACAGGACCAGAGCTGCACCGCAGAAATTTGGCCTCAACACAAATTATTCTACAATAAATAAAAAAGAAAATGTGTGGGCATGAATGCCTAAATCTGTGGTTTCCCTTAATCCAGTCCACAGGAAAATAGACCTCGGCAAGTATTTCCGAATTAACAAACAGAATGTAGATAGATAGATATGGATGGAAAGATAGATGATAGATATGAGAAATGGATGGATAGATAGATCTGAACGATTGGGTATTTGGGCCTTTAGCTTGGACTGACCAACAGGGGTGCACCTAGCCTTTCTGCTGCCTGAGGCAGAAACTGAAACTGAAACAATGAAAGTCCTCATTGCCCATGGCCCTTCCGCTGCTTTTCCCCCTCTTGCTCCTACCTGGTGCTGCCTGAGGCGATCGCCTCACCTGACCTTATTGGTGGTGCACCCCTGCTAACCAACTTGCAATGCTGTAAGCATTTCCAAGTCTTTACTTGTTTGTCGGGGTGTTTAGACTGGACAAGCAAGCATCCTATGAATGTTTGCTCCTGATCATCAGCCTGTGTAAACGGCCTTTAATCCGGTAGAATGACTACTGATCCATAGGCAGTAGTGATAGGCATCTTCATATTATATATTAAAGAGGTTTTCCGAGATAGGACCTCAGGATAGGTCATCAATATCTAATCAGTGGGGGTCTAACACCCCGACCAATAAGAGAAGGCACCAGCTCTCACAGTAGTGCCATAGTTTTCTCTCAGCTTACCAGGCACAGAGCCATACATTGTATAGCAGCTGTGCTTGGTATTGCAGCTCAGCCCCATACTTGTCAATGGAGCTGAGCTGCACCTAGGTCATGTGACCGATGAACATGAAATATCACATGGCCGAGGCAAAACTGTGAGCACTGATCCTTTTTTTTTAAACAGTTGATCGGTGGAGGTCCTGGGTGTCAGACTACCATCGCTCTGACACTGATGACCTATAAAAAGGATAGGTCATCAGTTAAAATATCACAGAAAGCCTATTTAAATGACATTAGTGAAGTAAAGTTGGTACTACTGTAAGTACTAATTTGCCCAGGCCCCAGATGAATAATTGTCCAAAGTTTATGACATGGCAATGACATGGTTTCCAACCTGGTTCCGGACATGGTGTACTTCATTTTACATGTGAAAATGCAAGTATCCTGATAGATGGGCCCTTTAAATATTTGCTGCCTGCACACAGTAGGATGGAAAATCAAGGATGAAGGATAGAATATGGATATCAAGTAGCCTGATCATTTGGCCATATCATGCCCAGATATTTGTGATGGTAAATTGGCAACCTTGGGTTCAAGGCAAAAACAAGAATACATCATATGTCAGGCCTTCAGGTGGTCCAGGCAACATTTGTCCTTTTTAATCTGATCCTGATTGGTGGTGGTGAATTTTTTCAGAATTAAACCTATTTTGGGTGCTCTTTGGATACGTATGTCATGTTCTGACCCTCAGGCACAGCATTAGGTATTACTTAGTGCATCAATTACGTTCATTATCTTTCTTTAACCTTCTAGTAAATGCATTCCTAAGCTTTTGTATCCTAATAAATATTCCAGTGGCATAGCTAAAGGCTCATGGGCCTTGGTGCAAGAGTTCAGCTTCGGCCCCCTTATCTCAGTGCTTAGTGGCCAGGAACCAGGAAGCACATAGCCTTCATGCTACTTCAAGCAAAGGTTGAAACAGCACGCAAACGCCCCCCCCCCCCCCCCCCCCCCCCGCGCCAAATTCTTGACCTAACCCCTTCACTCTAGCCAGAGGACTAACTTGAACATTCTGGGCCTCAGTGCAAAATCTATACCAGAACCCTCCCAGCATGCACTTTCTATGTGGCACAACGGTATTTGGGCCCTATCAGGCTCCTGGGCCCGGTAGCAACTGCTACCTCTGCACCCCCTATAGCTACACCCCGGAATATTCCCCAAAATGCCAGTTTCATTTGTACCAAATTTAGAACCGTAATGGTCTGATGTCGGTCACCATCCTCTCCTCAAGCCTTTCAGCACTGAGCAGGTCTATCCAGATAAGGAAAGCTTGCCCTCACATTGGGACTAGGAAGCAGTTTAGACAAATGTAATCAGCAGAACATCTTAAGATTAGTCCTGATACTAAACATCAGGTGCAGTCACAATCCCGCTCACTGATCCATTGTTCCCTGCTTGTCCTGCAGTGCACCCCGCATGCCGCTCCATTAAGCATACCTGAGTTGGAGCAGATTTACAATAGCCGCTTTGTGCAATCTTGTCACAGAACATTACATACGGCAAATATTTGCACTTCAGGTGTGGAACAACCTCTGGGTTTATCACATGTTCCCAGTTTATAGCCCCTCATTGTGAAGTCATAAGACTTACTGATAAGAGGTAAGTGCTCCTATGCGAGAGGCGTCTTAACCCCAGTCCCTATATGATCTTTTATACTGTGTGTGTCTCACAGCACACGGCTCTGAGTCAAGGCTGCTTCCCTAAAACATTTTCCATTGTAACATGCAAAGTATAACCTCACTTATTAACTCTTTAAGGCACATACCGTATAACATTATATGATTAACTACTTCTTCTCTTTTACGTACCGTAAACTACTTATCACCGTGACCATGGGTGTTCATAGAGATGAGAGGGTCTCATTTCATTCTTTGTTGGAGAAAACCCCCATAAACACCTAGTTGTTGAGACTTGGAGCAGATAAAAAAAAGAATTGTGCTGCTTCTCTGCTTATTGTAGATACACAGATATAGAGATAGATAGATAGATAGATAGATAGATAGATAGATAGATAGATAGATAGACTATTGCATTGTATCTCTGCTGTATGTTTAGGGTTCTTGTCTTGCTGGAAGGTGAACCTCTGCCCCAGTCTCAAGTCTTTTGCAGCCTCTACCAGATTTTCCTCCAGGATTGCCTTGTATTTAGCTCTATCCATCTTCCCATCAACTCTGAGCAGCTTCTCTATCCCTGCTGATGAAAAGCATCTCCACAGCATGATGCTGCCATGGTGTGTTCAAGGTGATGTGCAGTGTTAGTTTTCCACCACACATAGCGTTTTGCATTTAGGCCAAAAAGTTCAACTTTGGTCTCATCTGACCAGATCACCTTCTTCCACATGTTTGCTGCGTCCCCTACATTGCTTGTGGCAAACTGCAAACATGACTTCTTATGGCTTGCTTTCAAAAATGACTTTCTTCGTGCAACTCTTCCATAAAGGCCAGATTTGTGGAGTACACAACCAATAGTTGTCCTGTGGACAGATTCTCCCACCTGAGCTGTGGATCTCTGCAGCATCTCCAAAGTGACCATGGGCCTCTTGGCTGCTTCTCTAATTAGTGCTATCCTTGCCATTGCTGTCAATTTAGGTGGATGGCCATGTCTTGGTACGTTTGCAGTTGTGCCACACTCCTCAGGCCTCATGCACACATTCCGCTTTCTATCCTTTTTTCAGGATCCTGAAAAAAGGATGGAAAAAACGGACCCATTCACTTGTATGGGCGACGGACAGGCATCCGTTTTTTCACGGATGTCTGTCCGTTCCGTTTTTCAGATCCTTTTTCACTGGTGCATGTCCCATTTTCATCCGTTTAAACGTGACGGATGGCTCCATTGAACTCTATAGGAGCGTCCGTGAAAACGGATGGAAACGGGTATGTATTCGTTTTCCATCCGTTTTCCATCCATTTTCACGGATAGGTTGCTTGGAGACACAGAACCAGTCAGAACCAACCTAAACTACTTTGTAACAGTCAAAGAAAAATACATAAATTGCAACTGCACACCGCTACCAGATAAAGCACAAAATGCTATAGTGATATAGTATTCCAAAGCTCATGCTATGCTTGTATAATAAATTAGAGACTCTTGGCAAATACATTTTGTACAAAATTATCTGAGCGCATTCACCACAGTCAAGGTGGTCTCTGCAGAATGGGAACCTAACATTTTGTCCTACCTGTTACGTGTCAGTCTTGGCTTCCATATAATCAGGGGATGTTCTGTTCCACATGCATGTAATGTCCACTTGCCTTTCGCCATTGGAGGTGTGGCTACTCCATTTGGTCATGCACTCCTGACCAGCCCATTTGCCCCACAGGTGGTTTTTTAATCAGTGCAACTATATAGCCGAGTGATTCGGCATGCATGTTAGTGTCTGCACTCCTGAATTAGGGGAGGCCTTTGTAGTACCAGAAATGGCAAAAGGCAAGTGGACATTACATGCATGTGGAACAAAACATCCCCTGATTATATGGAAGCCAAGACTGGCACGTAACAGGTAGGACAAAATGTTAGGTTCCCATTCTGCAGAGACCACCTTGACTGTGGTGAATGGGCTCAGATAATTTTGTACAAAATGTATTTGCCAAGAGTCTCTAATTTATTATACAAGCATAGCATGAGCTTTGGAATACTATATCACTATAGCATTTTGTGCTTTGTCTGGTAGCGGTGTGCGGTTGCAATTTATGTATTTTCCTTTGACATGTATTTAGCCATAGCAACCAGCACCTGCACTCTGGGATGTGCTGACTGAAATCTCCTTTTTTACTTTGTAACAGTACAGGAGACAGTGTAGGACAGAGGCCAGACAGGAGTTGGAGAGCTAAGTGACAGGATGTCTTTCACTCACTTGGAGGTAGAGAAATTGATAGGGCTGGTCGAGGGCAAGCCCATGATATGGGACAAGCACCGGGACAACTTGCTCCGCGACCATGCGTGGACATCAATTGCGGAGCAAATGTACTGTGAGGACTGGGCATCTGCATCATCCAAAACTAAATCCAAATTCAGTAAGTCCTGACATCATTTAGGACATTCCCACTTTAAAAAAAAAAAAACGGATCCGTTTAAACTGATGGAAAATGGATGAAAAACGGATTGAAAAATACGGACCGTAAAAACAGAACGGGTGCAGACGGAACGTGTGCATGAGGCCTCAATTTTGGCTGATGGATTAAACAGTGCTCCATGAGATGTTCAGAGCTTGGGATATTTTTTATAACCTAATCTAGCTTTACACTTCTCCACAACTTCATCCCTGACCCATCTGGTGTGTTCCTTGGTTTTCATTATACTGTTTGATCACTAATGTTCCCTAAGGCCTCTTTCACACTTGCGGCAGCACGGATCTGGCGGGTGATGGGTGCCGCCGCATCCGTGCTGCTGCAGGTACACGTGTGGGGCTGGAACACACATGTAAGACATTGTGTTGAGGAGGAGGGGGGGGTTAAACTTACCTTTCCCTGCAGCTCCCGACCTGTCCCAGCGACGAGGAGGAAGATGGCGCGCACAGTGGTAAGTTTCACCACAGCGCCACCTGCGCTCCCTGGAGGGAGCTAACAGGGAAAAGTCAATGGAGGACGGATCCGTTTACTATTGTGTGACACCGAACGGATCCGTCCCCATTGACTTGCATCGGGGGACATTCCGGATCCGTCTTGGTGCGGATGCCCAGACCGGAGAGCAAACCGCAGCATGTTGCGGTTTGATCTCCAGTCTGGAGACTGAAGAGAACTGAACGGAATGCTTTTAGGAGAATTCTGTTGTCTTCAGTTCAGTTTTGTCCCCATTGACAATGAATGGGGGCAAAACTGAAGCGTTTTTTTCCGGTATTGAGCCCCTATGATGGAACTCAATACCGGAAAAATAAAATGCTAGTGTGAAAGTAGCCTAAGGCTGAGTTCACACTTCAGTTATGTGATCAGTTATTTCCATCAGTTATTGTGAACCAAAACTAGATGCAGGTCAAAAACACAGAACAGGAGCAGATCTTTCCATTATATCTGATGTCTGAGTGGGCTTTACTACAGATTTTGGTTCACAATAACTGATGGAAATAACTGATCAAATAACTGAAGTGTGAACTTAGCCTAACAAACCTCTGAGGCCTTTACAGAACAGCTGTAGTTATACTGAGAATACATTACACACAGGTAGACTCTATGTACTAATAAGTGACTTCTGAAGGCACACTGGATTTTATTTAGGGGTATCAGAGTACAGGGGGCTAAATACAAATGCATGCCACATTTTTATTTATTAAAAATTTTGAAAACCATGCATCATTTTGTTTTCACTTCGCACCTACGTGCCACTTTGTGTTGGTCGATCATATAAAATCCCAATAAAATACATTTAAATTTGTGGGTGTAACATGAAAAAATGTGGAAAAGTTCAAGGGGTGTGAATACTTTTTCAAGACACTGTAGATAATAACATAGATACAATAGATAGATAGATAGATAGTATAGAGAGTATCTATCTATCTATCTATCTGCAATTCAGAAGGACTGAGGTGTTCTCAGCAATACAAAATTCAGGTTCCAGGACTCCACTTTGCATATTATGTCTAGAACATGACAGACGTGTCTAAAAAATACCTAATGCATTACATTGAACACCTTGTATTATCCAGTATTTCTGATGACGGTGCTGATTAGAGGCAGAATAAAGTTTCCATTAATAGTACATTCCCGTGTTATCTGTTTATGTGAAAAGTCACCGCTATTAAAAAGAATCAACTGGATATAAAACCACTTTGAACATAGGACTGGTTGGCTGCCAGGTGTCATCTAGATAAAATGTATGTCGAGCCTGAGTTCTGGCCTTTGCACTATGGGATTAAGACTTGAGGAAGAGTCAGCAAGAACCTGAATTACCCAAAGGTAAATAATTGGAAGGAAACTTGTCTGAAGAGCCTCAATTTAAAGCGAGAGGTTGGGAAATGATTGACAGGGCACCTGGCTGAGGTAGGACAGTCATACATGAATATATGGCTTAGAGAGTGTTTCCAGCACAGGACACCTCCAGTTGTGAAGCTGTTAGTATTCTGTTATCTTCACAATATCTTTTCCTTGTTTGTGAGAGTTTAAAGGGTTATTCCTATTCCTATATTACATTGACGTGCCATCACATTTTGTTTGGTTGGGATCTAACCTCTCAAATCTCTCGGTTGGACGCCCCACCTCTTCTTGCCAGTGCTGTCTGGTCCTCAGGTCTAGGTGTAAATTGTCAACACATATGGTTGATAGAAAGAGACCTGTCTGGAGTTCTGATCTGACACCTGACGTGGTAAAGAAGTGGTAACGGGGGATAGTTTCCTCCATATTTTCATGGTGCCTGATCAACAAGCCGCTGTATCTGTCTAGCGACAGTATACATTGTATGTGCTGCACTAACAAACCAAGTAATTAACAAATGAAGCACCTGTGTAGATGTGCACTTTTATAAATTCACATATTTACAGTTACATAGTTACATAGTTAATACGGTTGAAAAAAGACACATGTCCATCAAGTTCAACCAAGGGAGGGGGTAGGAGTGATGAAGGGGAGGGGGGCGGGTAACCTTAAGACATGACTCTACATTTCTTAATATGTGGTGACCTTCTTTTTCTCTAAGAATTTATCTAAGCCTGTTTTGAAGCTGTCTTTGCTGTGACCAGCTCCTGCGGTAGACTGTTCCACAGATTCACAGTTCTTATAGTAAAGAAGGCTTGTCGCCCCTGGAGTCTGAACCTTTGCTTCTCCAGGCGGAGGCAGTGCCCCCTTGTCTTTTGAGGGGATTTTACCTGGAACAGTTTTTCACCATATTTTTTGTATGGGCCATTTACATACTTATACAGGTTGATCATGTCCCCCCTTATACGTCCCTTCTCAAGACTAAACAAGTTTAACTCCTTCAATCTTTCTTCATAGCTAAGATGCTCTATGCCCCTTATCAGTTTAGTTGCCCGTCTCTGCACCCTTTCCAGCTCCAGGACATCCTTCCTATAAACGGGAGCCCAGAACTGAACAGCATATTCCAGATGAGGCCGTACTAATGCTTTATACAGTGGTAATATGACATCCCTGTCCCGCGAGTCCATGCCTCTTTTAATACATGACAATATCCTGCTGGCCTTAGAAGCAGCCGATTGACATTGCATGCTATTCTGCAGTCTATGGTCTACAAGGACACCCAGATCCTTCTCTATAAGCGACTCTCCCAGTGTTACTCCCCCTAGGACATAGGAGGCATGCAAGTTGTTAGTACCCAGATGCATAACTTTACATTTATCCACATTGAACCTCATCTGCCAAGAGGATGCCCAAACACTCAGTGTGTCCAAGTCAGCTTGCAGAGCTAGAGCCCTTTGAGCCCCAAGACAAATTTTGGACCAACACTCTAGCAATAGCTTTCAAACATTGTTAAAGTGAATGTGTCTTCTGAAAATGACCTTTTTTTTAAAATCAAAGCTTAATCATAAAGGGAACGTTTCATCGGAAAATTACCTGGTATTTAAATCAATTTTTATGTGTAACACGTTTTTAAAGAATTTTTTATGTTATTTTTAAATATATATATATATATATATATATATATATATATATATATATATATATTAAAAACCATAAAATCCTGCAGTTTTCGCAATGGCCACTATGCGCCACATCTTGGTCTGTACAGATCACTTTACTGCAATTATCTGCTTATCTGTCATTTTAATCCTGCCTGTAATGATATCACCTCTGTGTATAGATAACACAGGATCCACCATTCACTGAGCTAAGATGTTAGTACTGTTCAGTGTTGCATGTCCCTGTGGTTAGGAGAACGACATCAAACTGGAATGACAGCAGAAGGTTGACAGAGAAGAACCTCTGCATGGACGGATCATCTTATCAGAAGAATAGTGTGTAATGATCCATTCTATACTGCAAGTAAAATTGGACATCACATCCTAAACCTAGGGTGGCAAACAGTATCTACACAAACCATCAGAGTGCGTTTGCACGACATTGAACTACAAGCTAGATGTCCAGCCAGAGTCCAACTTTAGTCTCGGACACAATGATAGCCAGAGTTTGGTTTGGAGACAGCATGAGCAACATCATGAAAAGGCCTTTTCAAGGGAACGTTACACTGGTCCTACTCCTGTGACTATGATGTGGAGTGGCATAAGATCTCTGTAGTCTTTATCTCAGGTACAGTAACAGCTTGACGTTACATTGATTTGGTTGTGGAACTAGTGATATGGCAATTTCTCCAAAGTGTGCCAGGAGCCTTTTTCCAGCAGGACAATACAAGGTCTCATGTTGCGCATGCTACTTTGAGTACTCTGCATAGCCTAAACATGCTACCATGGCCTGCAGCATCTTCAGACATGTCTCCCATCGAGCACATTTGGGTGATCATTTCTTGGCAATCACATTGGAAGCTGCCAGGAGCAGATCTTGATGATTTGAATGCCCAAGTGCATTCAGCATGGCAGAACATTCCTCAGACAACCATTAATAACCTCATTGATAGCTTGTCAAGGTATGGAAGTGCGTGTATTTCTGTGTGTGGCACTCATGCTTAATACTGAATAAATGTAGGTGTTTCTGCTTTTTTATTATTTGCATATCATCTATTGATCCTGCGATTAACATAATTCCACAACGTTTCCTCCTTGGTGTTACAATTTCATTGTAGTAGTTTTTAATAAAGTTGTTCAAAAAGTTAGGTACACCTTAAACTACGTATATACAGCCTATACACATTACAATAATCTCATGGGGACCTCTCTGATGTTCAGGCCGCTCTAGGCTTCAAGTGGCTTAGCTCCGAAATTATTGCAGTTATCACACTTGCCAAGGGCATTTTCCTACCCACTGCTATAGTGTTCCCAGGGACTGATGCCCCATTAACCACTTGTCCCTGTAGCACAAACCTTGCTATTTCTCCTTTCTAAAAGACCCAGCTTCTCATCTGCTACTTTGGCAGGGAAGGACACCTCCTCTCTTTCCATTTTTGCATCAGCCTATCATTGCTGGTTGTCACTGCATCTATTGTAGCTGCAGCCATCTCTTCTGCAGCCATGCCAACTTCATTAGCACACCTGCAAAGAAGGAGACTCCCTCTCTTCCTTCCCATGCTCTCTTGTAGCCACTCCATATCACAGGTTGCTCCATCAGTCCACCTCTGTTGCAGGCTTGTAGCACAGAAGACTTCATTTCCTTGCTACTTGCAGATTTTTTTGGGTGACATATGTTTAGGACTTCCCTGTTCCCTGTTCTCGTAGAACTTTCTTCCATCATGCATCTTCTGCTGTGATTGGCTCTGTGTTGCATCCTCACTCATTTTACCAGTCTGAGGAAATCTTTGAGCACAAAAGCCCCCTTACATCTAGGCATTTCTAAAGCGTACCTCCACTTGTTTGATGCGCTATATTTGATGCTACTCCACATTCATACAATGTACATGCAAGAGGCAGAATACCTCTCCACCTGCAGCCTCTTCTCTTTGGACTTCTGCTGGAGCAGCCTTTGCAGCAGGCCTCATTCAAGTCAGCAGCCTTATAAATTCCCTAGATTTTTTTTCCCAAAACATTGGGCCTGGGGTCTGAATCAAGGGATCTTTTCTGGGGTCTGAAACTATTTGTGCTGCTATAGAGGCTTGAAATAGCTGCAGAAATAAGGCACCAAAGACGTCTTGGCAGTAAACTTTGCAGTTGTCAGAAGAAGCCATCATAGTGGTCATGGCCAGAGGGAGGAGAAAAGGAAAAAGAATGTCTACAATCTGAGACAACATCGCCTGTGAGTCATTTGATTTATAAAGGACCTGTCGGCTCTCCTTACATGTCTGTTATATTAAATCCCTGCATAACCCATAAAACAACAATTCTGGAGCCTATTTACTTAGAACTCAGCTGCTCTGTAATTCCTCCTGCAAATGTATGAATGAGACCTTGCCTACATGGATTCTTTTTGTGATGCAATTAATGCAATGAAATCAAGCAATAGTGGTACAAATCATTTTTGTGTACCCCCCAAAAAAATTAAAAAGTAGGTATCCCCCCCCTTGTAAATAGGTTGTATATATTTATATAGTGCATGGTAAAACACAATTGCAGTTTACAAAAACTGAAATGAAGACTATATGAAGTTGAAAAAGACCTATACATGCACATGTCTATGGCAAGCACAGCCAGTGCTAGTGTATAATATGCATATTACTATGAGAAGTATTTTAACAACACTTTCTTTGGATATATCTTTGTGTTATCCTGGTTTCTTAGTCCACCCATCCAAGTCTCTTCAGACGCCTGATAAGGAAGTATTCCTTCTTGCCAAGGTGATTACGCAAAATGATAGTTTGGGATCTCCCACTCATTACACAGATTTGCCTGAAATTTGTGGAATGTATAAAACCTTTCCAGTCTTGCAGCCGCACACAGAGCTACACAAGGGAACGTGCGCACACCGCGTGTCCTGCTAAATATGTTATATGGAGGGTATGAATGGTCTTAATGATCTCAGACATTGCTCAGATAGTATCTCAGACTCAATGAATGGGGAGATCTCTGGATCCATGTGAGGTACAGGGCTGGTTCTAGCTTTGTTAGAAAGATATTGTCATGTCCCATATGATGTCTGATTTTCATTTTTTACATTAATCATGGGATTACCCCTTTAAGTGATTTCGCTTATCATGTACAACCCCCTTTAAAGATTTCTGAATTGTAATTTCTTGTCCTCTTCCTGTCTTGTTCCATAATAGTACATCGCAGGAATTATGCCGTTCTCGTGTGCCCTTATACTATAAGGGCTTATGCACACAAGTGTTTTTTTTTCATGTCCGTACGTTTTTTTTCCGGCCTGTATACAGAACTATTCACTTCAATGTGGCCTCAAAAAGAACGTAAATGACTCAGTGTGCATTCCGTGTCCGTATGTCCGCATGACCGTGCCACAAAAAAATAAAACATGTCCTATTATTGTCTGCATTACGGACAAAGATAGGACTGCTCTATTATGGGCCGGCCGGTCTGTTCCACAAAATACGGAATGCACATGACCGGGATCCGTGTTTTGCGGATTCTCAATTAGCAAACGGCAAAATAGACAAGGGTCATGTGCATGAGCTATGATGGTGCAATGATGGAGTTGGCACAAGAACTGTATTTACAACATAACTTGCAAGTTCTGGCTGTTTTATACAGCTGACACCTCGGAGATAGCTCTCCAATCCTAGCTTTTTGACCCCTCAGATGTCGCAGTCAATGTGTAGTACTCTAGAGGGGGCACTAATAATAATAACATTTTTATGCAACTGTTATTACATATAATAAGCCTGGTTGTCCAGCAGGTAGCAGTGCTTCTGGCAGAGAGTACCTTTAAATAGAATGAAACTTACCATTCCATTCTCCCCCTTTTGGGCAGAAATGAGCTAGTCCTGTTTCCTACCAAGGCATAGGTTGGAGGAAGCTATAGTTGAGTCAAGAATGGAGATGTTGAGAAGTGGATTTGAGAGTTGGAGCAAGAGAGTGAAGTAGCATGGTGTGGTGAGGGTACGTTTCCCCCTCACTGCTGCAGGAGCTTTGGGAAAGAAGCTCAGAAAGCAGCCCACTCCTGATATAGAGGCAAAACAGAGGCCAAAGACACCTACTCAGTAAAAAGGGTCACAGGATATCCCACTCTCATAAGAAACAGTAACTGAAGCCTGGGATTAGCACAGCAGCAGAGAGATAAAGTAAAGTATTCAAGTTTACCTGCCAGTTTACCCATAGTCTGTTGGAGCCAAAAGAAAGATAAAGTGTTGTTTGGATGATACAAGTTCATTGAAAGTTTATTCAAGTAAAAACCATTAAACTTCATCAAGTTTTACTCTACCAACTACAATTCCTAGTCACTACGTAACCTAACCTAGGGGAGCAACAGTATCCAGGTAGAAGAACTGTGACACAAACTATTAAGGCCGCATCACCACTCGGCATTCCTATCACTGGGACCCCATCGGCCCTGGGGGGTGGGTGGCACGTCACAAATGCTGATGTGGCACATCCATGGATTGCTATGGCATCTGGGGCCTAACAATGGTTTGCAGGTCTGAGGGGATGTGAAAGCCTATGAGACGAATAGGTCACCTGTCAGTTTTACACAGAAAGACATAATGCACTGGAATACAGAATGTGATCAGGGATCAGACGTTTAAAAGGGCTGCTCATGAAAATATTCAATATTTTTCAAATAATCGATCTGAATACTGTTGTAATTGCATGTAATTAACCCCTTATCGACCGGGCCATTTTGCAACTTTGTGACCAGGCTTATTTTTGAAAATCTGACATGTATCACTCTATGTGGTAATAACTTTCCAATATCCAAGCCATTCTGAGACTGTTTTCTCGTGACACATTGTACTTCATGACAGTCATAAATTTGAGTCAATATATGTCACCTTTATTTATAAAAAAAAACAACTTTACCATAAAGTTTGAAAAATTCACAATTTTAAAAATTTTTCATTTCTCTGCTTTTAAAATTAAAAGTGATACCTCATAAAATATTTACTATTTAACATTCCCCATATGTCTACTTTATGTTTGCATCATTTTGTAAATGTCATTTTATTTTTTGGGACATTAGAAGGCTTAGAAGTTTAGAGGCAATTCTTAAAATTTTTAAGAAAATTTCCAAAACCCACTTTTTAAGGACCAGTTCAGGTCTGAAGTCACTTTGTGGGGCTTACATAGTAGAACCCCCCATAAATGATCCCATTTTGGAAACGACACCCCTCATGTTACTTAACACTGATTTTATAAACTTTGTTAACCCTTTAGGTATTCCACAAGAATTAAAGGAAAATTGAGATGAAATTTCAAAATTTTACTTTTTTGGCAGATTTTCCATTTTAGTCCATTTTTTCTTTAGCACATCTAAGGTTAACGACCAAACAAAACTCAAATATTTATTACCCTGATTCTGCGGTTTACAGAAACACCCCACATGTGGTGGTAATCTGCTGTATGGGCGCATGGCAGGGTGCAGAAGGAAAGGAGCGCAGTATGGTTTTTGGAAGGCAGATTTTGCTGGACTGGTTTTTAGACACCATGTCCCATTTGAAGCCCCCCAGATGCACCATATAGTACAAACAATCAAAAAGTGACCCCATTTTGGAAACTACGGGATAAGATGACAGTTTTATTGGTACTATTTTGGAGTACATATGATCGCTCTATATTATTTTTTTGGGAGGCAAGGTAACCGAAGAATGGATGTTTTGGTACTGTATTTATTTTTGGTTTATTATAATGTTCATCTGACAGGTTAGATCATGTGGTATTTTTATAGAGCAGGTTGTTACGGACGCGATGATATCAAATATGTCTACTTTCTTTCTTTCTTTGTTTTAGCTTTACATGATAAAGCATTTTTGAGAAAAAATATGTTTTTGTGTCTCCATTTTCTGAACGCTATATCTTTTTTATTTTTCTTCGGATTGTCTTGTGTAGGGGCTCATTTTTTGAAGGAAGAGTTGAAATTTTTATTGGTACCATTTTTGGGTACATATGTTTTTTTGATTATTCATTATTACACTTTTTGGGGCAAGGTGACCCAAGAATTGGTAATTTTGGCACAGCTGTTATTTATTCATTTTTACTGCGTTCACCAGAGGGATTAATGTGAGATTTTTGTAGAGCAGGTTGTTACGAATGTGGCGATACCTAACATGTGTCCTTTTTTTATTTCTTTAAAGTTTACACAATAATATCATTTTTGAAACAAAAAAAATCATGTTTTAGTGTCTCCATAGTGTGAGAGCTGTAGTTTTTTTTAATTTTTTTGGCGATTGTCTCAGGTAGGGGCTAATTTTTTGTGGGATGAGATGACGGTTAGATTGGTACTATTTTGGGGGGCATACGCCTTTTTGATCGCTTGGTATTAGGCTTTTTGTGATGTAAGGTGACAAAAAATGGCTTTTTTTTACATAGTTTTTTTTTTTTTTTTTACTGTGTTCATCTGAGGAGTTAGATCATGTGAGATTTTTGTAGAGCAGGTTGTTACGGATGTGGCGATACCTAACATGTGTACTTTTTTTAAATTTATTTAAGGTTTACACACTAATATATTTTTTGAAACAAAAAAATCATGTTTTAGTGTCTCCATAGTGTGAGAGCTGTAGGTTTTTTTTATTTTTTGAGCGATTGTCTCAGGTAGGGGCTCATTTTTTTGTGGGATGAGATGATGGTTAGATTGGTACTATTTTGGGGGGAATACGCCTTTTTGATCGCTTGGTATTACGCTTTTTGTGATGTAAGGTGACAAAAAATGGCTTTTTTCACATAGTTTTTTTTTTTTTTACGGTGTTCATCTGAGAGGTTAGGTCATGTGAGATTTTTGTAGAGTAAGTTGTTACGGACGTGGCGATACCTAACATGTCTAGGGTATTTTATTATTTTATTTTTTTTACTCAATTATAAATGTGCGTTTACGTTTTTCATATTTTTTACACTGCAGGGTCCTGCTCGGCCATCCTGAATATAGCAGCGCAGCCCTGATCTCCTCAAGGGGATCGGAGCTGTGCTGCTGAATACTGCGATTGGTCAGTCAAATCTGACAGACCAATTGCAGGAATTCTAAGGCAGGGACCACTGCGATTGGTCCCCTGCCGGGGGCCCAGACAGCTCTGCTGTCCGTGACACCCGTTTACATGCAAGTGTCACCGCAAGTGTACTAACACCACATCATGACGTACATAGTACGTCATTAGTAGGGATGAGCGAACCAAACCGCAACGAACCAGATTAATTACGAACTTTGCCAAAAGTTTGGTTCGTCACCGAACCAAACTTTGAGAAAGTTCGTAACGAATCTGGTTAAAATAACAACGGTGACGCAAAACTCACAAAAAAACACAAAAGCATACATCCATTGGGTTGGGCGCTGCACTCGGTTAGGACATCAAACTGGTGCAACAAAGATATATATATATATATATATATATATATATATATATATATATATATATATATATATATATATATGTCTCGCCAACAGCCATAGGCCCTGATTCATCAGGTTTGACACCAGAGTAGTTGCGCCAATTTGTAAAGCGAGTGCCAGTGAGGTGTCCATTTCATGAAAATTGGACACGTATTTTTGGATAATGGAACTGGCGTAAAGCCTTCTTGAATCTGTGCCCTAAATGTCCTTTCTTCACCTCATGCATTCTGTGGGTGAGGTTGTCTGTCTATTTAACCGTATCCGTATCCTACTAGACTAGCTGTAATGTTAGAGGGTTTTTTTTAACGTTGACTGTCCTGTGCTGAACTCTACATCAACATTTTGTCATGTATAAAAACTGATTTTTACAAGCGTGCATATTCTTAGCTTCCAACTTCAGTTCTCTGTATTAGGCCCTTCTGGGTCCAAAAGAATACTGCTCCTACTAATGCCCCCACCGTCAATTGTCTATTTGGAAACATACTGGGTGCAATCAAGAGCTGCTGAAGCTGCCTCCTCAACTTGTCTCTTCTCAACCATACTGGCCTGGGTGCAATCAAGTGCTGCCTCCTCCTCCTCAACTTGTCTCTTCTCAACAATACTGGCCTGGGTGTAATCAAGTGCTGCCTCCTCCTCCTCCGGCAATTGTCTGTTCTCAACCATACTGGCCTGGGTGCAATGAAGTGCTGCTGCCTCCTCCTCCTCCGTCAATTGTCTGTTCTCAACCATACTGGGTCCAATACAGTACTATTACTGCTGCTGGTTCCACTGTCAAATGTCTGTTTTCCACCTTACTGGGTCCAAGGCAATGCTGCCGGTGTTGCCAACTTGCACTTTGTGTCCTATGTCCCGTGTAATCACTTACACCTTGGCTAATGTGTACCTGTTCTGGGGTGCACAAGGTTTAATTAAATGATACGCCTGTCTTCTGACCTGTGATGTTACTGAGACCGCATCGACTTCAACGGAGCCTATTCTTGGGCTGGTGCCACGATCTACCGTGTGTTTTTGGTGCTCTGGCATGACATGGACTGCTCCAGCGGACATCTTCAATGCTGTCAAATGTTGTCAACCTGGCTGAGGTTTCACTATTTTTGCACTTTGATTTTTTCCACTTTTTTCATTGTAATAGCAACTACAACTAAACGAAACTATACCCTATCAGACTCCCACTATTGTAGCTGCAATTATTCAGCCGTTATAGCAAGGTTCGTTTTAGGTTCGGTTCGTACGAATCCGAACTTCACGAAAGTTCGCCGAATCAAACCGAACCAAACTTTTCAAAAGTTCGCTCATCCCTAGTCATTAGTCATTAAGGGGGTTAAAGGGGTTATATAGAATATAGATTTTTTTTGCCTAAAACTTGCTTAACTTAGTTATATATTGCTGCCCATCAGATTTACAGTGCTATATTTTTTTTATAACTCGGACAACCCCTTTAACCCCTTAATAAAAATATAGCACTGTAAATCTGATGGGCAGCAATATATAACTAAGTTAAGCAAGTTTTAGGCAAAAAAAATCTATATTTCCTCATTTCCCTGGTTCTCTTTTGGCCTTTCTTTACCTGCAATAAAAACAATCTCAGCCCCTCCCCCCCCTGCTCTGCAAAGGGAGTGAATAGAAGAGCTGCCCTGAGTGACATGTCTGTCTGCTGGAATACTCAGCAGCATGTTGTATGTGTAGGACTACAAGTCCCAGCTGTACAATGACAATGCTGATACACACAGGAACTTCCCCCTACCTGTTCTTGTGCAATACAATTCCTCTACAGCTCCTTGCCCAGCATTTGTCTCCTCACTGTCTGCAGTGTAAATCCTGTTGTAAAGCCTTGAGCCCTCAGTGTGTTCTAGCTGAAGGGGTTAATGTTTTATCTGAAGGAATCCAGGGAGAGAGTAGATAGCAGCGGCAGTGCAGGGGGGCATGGCCAGTGACGTCTTGTGTACAGACTGTTATCTGATCTCTGAGGCTTGTGCACAAAACATCACAGAGCAGGGAGATAAGCTGACATCACAGGTCATGTCACCCTCAGTGAAATCTCAGAAACAAGCAGCTTTACAAGCACAAAGTGTATGGGAAAGTTGTTATACTTGACAAGTTAGTAACATACAAAGAACAAAAAAAATTACTCGGACAACCCCTTTAAAATTTTAGTATAGCCACGGAGTTAATTCAATAACATGTATTTATATAGCACCACTTACTGTTTGTTATTTTCCTTATTTTTCTGTCCATCTCACTGAGGTGGTCACACACGCCCAGTTCCATCTTTAACTGCTAAATGTTAGAAGCTGTCTCAGTTACGGGAGGGGGGACTGCAGCAGAAATGACGTGCCCCAAAGGAAAGGACAAACCCCTTGAGCTGTGATAGGGGAGAGCTGAATGCAGTGATCGAAAAATGAATTATTATTAAAGGAGGTGGGTACTTTCTGGCTACTTGTGACTTGTGAGATGGCAAGTCTTCTATCCTGTCCACACAGAGGTCCTGTCCATAAAATGGCTGCTGATGGAGGGTCATGTGACCAGGCAAATCACCTACATATGAAACTCCCAACAGTACAAGTATAAAGTCAGGGGCGGATTGGTCATATACCCTACAGAGAAATTTCCCAGTGGGCCGATGCCCAGGGGGCCGCCAGCCTGATACATAATGATCTGATCCTCTTGCATTAATTAAAGCTAGGAGCATCGGGTAGCATCAGAAGAAAGTGCCCTCCTGAATTAGACCTCATGCAAATGGCACCTCCAGTAAAATGCAGATTCTTGGAACTACAAATACACAGCACACTGTCAAAAAAAGGTAGTCTGTGACTTCAGTTATTAATGAATTGCTTCCATCAGTCACAAGAAACTCTGTTTGTATGAATTTTATGTCTTGAACAAAGGTGTTATTTTTACTCCTTGCGCCTGTGTGAGGTGAGTGTTAGCGGATGACTTCAGCCTTACCACACTACTTCAAATTTGTTATAGGAACACACATTTTTGTGGTAGACCAAAGATACAAACTTACTAGAAACGGGATTTGCACTTCTACTCACAAGGTACAGGCTGTGCATGAATGACACAGCTATGAATAGTCGGTACGGGCAGCAGAGCATCACTTGGATGATGGGGGTGATGCATAAAGCCAGAGACTACCAGACCTTTACATAAGGCTGTACTGCATCTGAATGGGAGGATATAGACAATTTGAAATGATGTGGTCAGGTAGGTTATGCCGGAATAACACAGGGGAAGCCTCATGAGATTAGTGAGGGCTCTATTCCTAAAAGCTAATGAGGCATATAGCAAAATGTTGCGTTACATACCTCAGGATTAAAAGGGTCTACCATTTTAACTTATAAGGCACCATGCACACTGCCTTATTACAGCTCCATGTTGTATGCATTCATTGTGCTGCATCCATAGCCCCATACTGTACCTACTTGTACTGTACCTCCATGTGCTGTACCTCCATGGACTGCACCTCCATGGACTGTACCTGAATTTACTGTACCTCCATTTACTGGAGCTTTGTCGCAATTCTCCCTATTAGAAAACTGAATAGAAGTTGGAGTCACTGTACTGTCACATAGCTTAATTTAATTTAAAAGAGAATATTGTAAACAGCAAAGTTCTAAATCAGTTACTTTAAAAAATATGCCTGCAAGATCTGTCACTAGTAACACGGAAGATGGCTAAGAGGAAGTGGGGGCGTGTCAGAGCTAGCAAAGAGCCTGAGCCTGATAAAAGAACTGCTTTCACTCTGCTTTTGATTTCCCCTTTCTTATCTGTTATTATCTATGAGATACAGAGCTGAAAATAAACATAGTGAGAAGTAAGGGAAAGGAAGTCACAGTGGTTCATTGCTGGCAGATGCCACGGAAGGGAGACGGCTCCATCTTCTGAGAGAAATGCATCTAGCTGTGCAGCTGAACAGGGGAATAATTAGACTTAAAAAGACACTAGAGAAGCCTAAAAAAGGCATGTTCCTTCATAACGATGATAATACAAAGAAGCATAGCCATTATGAAACATTTTTTTGAAAACTCAGGTATGTTTAAAGGACAACTTGTATGTATTCTAAAATAGTGCCTTAAATCTATGATTTATTACTTGTCCCACAAAGAACAAATTCTCACAAAAATAAATCAACATAAAAATAATAAAATATATGGCTTTGAGGAGGCAAAAACAAAATTTTATATATATATATATATATATATATATATATATATATATATATATATTGCTAATGCTGAAGAACACTTTTAGGCAGGTAATAGACAAGTACAGTGAAGTTACTGTGATGACATCACTAGCCTTCGATGGCAAATGATGACAATGACATCACTTTTTATTACTTTATAAGTTTATGAGGTTTTCTTTAAGAATATTTTTTTCTAATACTTTCAAGGACTTCATCTCTCATGTTGGGAGCGCTGCAGAAGAAATCAACACTTATTACCAAATCTTGGGACATCATGTGATTAGCTTATTTAGGGGGTTGTTTCTAACAAAAAGGGATTGTCCAAAGTGGACAGCGTTCTTTAAATAACAACTTGTGTATGTACTTTATATTATAGCCCCTTTTGTATGTACTTTTCTGCCCAGACTTCCTTCCCACAGACACTTCCCATAGAAATAAGCTTGTTTTGCTGTTTGCCTGGTTGTGTGGCCTCAGTCTATGTATTACTAAGACGTATCTGCACAGATTCCCACTTACAAGCAAGGCACACATTTTTTTCTCCGCTGCTCTACCACACACATACATCACTTATTAGGACGTCAGTCCTCCATCCCTTGCAAACAAACAAATATCAAAATGTCCGCTTCTTGAAAGCCTTGCAAAACACTTTCATAAATCTGCGTATTGAACAGAGTGGCTTGTTTGTACGATTAACCCACACTACATTCCTTCCACTAAAAACACCTTTTGCACGCTCCTTCTACAAGATGCAAGTCCACGCTGGTGGAACATAGACATTAATCACCAGAATAGCTGGAGGACTATCTGCTACACATGGGCCCTGTCATGTTCCAATAAATAGAGTCAATCTCCTTCAGGAAGATGCTCTGTACCGTACTACTGTATACATACAGAATAGTGCTGTGTGAGAACCTCAGGCTCCTGGCACTGATGCAAATGTCCTCTTTGTAGCCATGCCTTCAAGATCAGATCCCTGTACCCTCTTGTTTGCCCATCAAATGTTATTGTAATTCAGGGTGGAAAGTTAGGAACTTTTGTAATTTACTTTCCGTTACAACTATGCTCCAGTTGTGAGATATTCTCTTTACTTAATTACAATGGCTCCCCCTGGTGTGTAATCTGTATAGCAATGTGCATGTCCCCTAACTGAGGTGATTGCACATGCTCAATTTCATCCTTCAACTGCCATCAGCCACATCTACTCTTAGAAACCGCAACACAGAGAGAACTGCAACACAAAGGATAACCCTTAAGAAATGAAAAGGGGATGCAGAAGAAAGGACACACACCTTCTGAGAAAGGACACACACCCTGAGCCGCAAGCCTAAAGATAATCTAGCAGAGAGTAGTTGAAGCAGTGAATGGGGAGATCGCTGGATCCATGTGACATCCATGTGACATATAAGCTAAAATCTGTTTTTCTGCCTTTGTACCAACATCTATCTGCTTCCTGGATTCAGACTCTCTACCACCTGACCTGTGCCTGTTCACCGTACATACTCTGTGTCACCTGCCCTGACCTTTGGACTTTTTCACGGATTTGTAAGACATCAGCCTGCCCTGACCTTGGCCTGTTATTGATTAAGAGTTTGCCTGTTCCCTTGGTGCCATGCACTGGTGTGTCTGACCTCTGTGGGTCAGCAGCCAACCACATGGAGACTACTCAAAGAGGCGTAGGCCTGGTATGTTCCCTGCAACGAAGACCAGATCCCTCTGTATAGGTTAAATGGTGAATACTAGGGAGCTGCCAGAATAATGCCCTTAGGTTTAGCCCTAAATAGCCCAAGCCTTTCCTAACTTCAGGGCTAATTTTAGGTGATGGCAAACTACCAGAGACCAGAACCTCAGGAACAAACTAAAGCTACTTATTACACCGTGCAACAATGATTTTGCTACTGAGAGAAAAACATGTGATTTATACTAAAATGAGCGCGCTGATTCCAAATATGAACTCGGAATTTGCCTGACACATCTAGATTTTAAGTTATACATGCAAAGCCTATTCAGTTATAATATTAATGCATTATATATTGGCTATTCATAGACTCTAGCAAAACAAGTTTGAAAGCTGTCTTGTTGCACAATGGTAACGAAAAGCCGTCTGTTCCATTGGCTCATGTGGTTGGAATGAAAGAGACCCATGCTTCTATGGAGTTAATTTTGAAAATAATCAAATACTCAGAACATAAATGGAAAATTTGTGCTGACCTGAAAGTGGTAGCACTGCTGCTTGGACTACAGTTAGGGTACACAAAGCATATGTGTTTCTTGTGCCTATGGAACAGTCGTGATGACAACAATCATTACAAAATGAGACAGTGGCCTCTCAGAGTTGAGCACACAGTTGATCAGTACAATGTACAACACAAATCACTGGTCGATACACTTCAAGTTTATCTTCCACCACTTAACATTAAACTTGGTTTAATGAAAAATTTTGTTATGGCACTTGATCATGATGGAAATGGTTTCCAGTATTTGAAGGAGAAGTTTAGCACACTGAAAACTGAGGCTAAAATAAAGGCCGGAATTTTTATTGGCCCCGAAATCAACAAACTAATGCATGATGACACATTCAGAACAAAACTCAACCCTCTGGAAGTTGCAGCTTGAGATGCATTTGTGCTAGTAGTGCAGAACTTCCTTGGGAACAGATGAGCTGCAAACTATGCTGAATTAGTAGACGCTTACAGGATATGAACAACTTGGCTGCCGAATGTCATTGAAAGTGCATTTCTTAGGCTACTTTCACACTAGAGGCAGTGGATTCCGGCAGGCTGTTCTAGCGGGTGAACAGCTTGCAGGATCCGTGCTGCCGCTGGTGCACTTGTGGGGCCGGAACTACGCTCCGGTTCCATTCACTATAATGGGGGCGGACCGCGGATCCGGCCGTAGCACAGCAAACTTGCCGAGAGGCGGCCGGACCGAATCTACAACACGTCTCTATGGCTTTACTTCAATAGCCTTTTTGCTGGTGACAGATTTCCTTTAACAGTACTGCTGGGCCTTGCTCAAGTGAGACTTTTAAACTGAAAAACAAGACTTTTTGAAATTTTTATTATTCCATTACATTTTCATACACTGTTTACTACGCAAACTTTGATGTACATCAGGAAATTGTTGGCGTAAAACTCGTTCTGTTCAAAATTATTCAATGCTTTCCAAGTGCTTAATTCATTTAGTCCCCTTTCACACGGACGATGTTTCCGCGCGGGTGCAATGCGTGATGCGAACGCATTGCACCCGCACTGAATCCTGACCCATTAATTTCAATGGGGCTTTTCACATGAGCGATGTTTTTCACGCAGCAGTTCGCCGTTGCGTGAAAATCGCAGCATGTTCTATATTCTGCGTTTTTCACGCAGCCCTGGCCCCATTGAAGTGAATGGGGCTGCGTGAATAACGCATTGCATCCGCACACAAGTGCGGATGCAATGCGTGATTCACTGATGGTTGCTAAGAGATGTTGTTTGTAAACATTCAGTTTTTTTTCACGCGCGTGAAAAACGCATTGAAACGCTTCGCACCCGCGCGGAAAAAACTGAACGAACGTACGCAATCGCAGTCAAAACTGACTGCGATTGCGTGCGGATTGGTGCGGACGCGTGCGGATTTTCCTGAACGCATCCGGACCAAATCCGGACACGCTCGTGTGAAAGAGGCCTTAGGCATACTTATGCATAGCAAAAATTTGTGATGTGTTACAATTCTGACTTCGGATTTGTAATCTGCACACTCGATTTACTATAGGACAAATGGTTTTTGCCCAGTAGCAGACGAAAAGATTTTTTTGTTGTGTGGTGTTATTATCATATAGTGGCCCCTCAACTTAAATATTAGTTGGTTCCAGGACGACCATTGTATGTTGGAACCATTGTAAGTTAAGGAATTGGTTCCATAGCCCCAAAATGTCATCCAAAATAAGAGAAAATGAAGATTTAAGAAACATAAGCAGACAACTAAGACAAAATAAAGCAAGTCCTTATATATAACAGTCAGGAATAGCTGATAACTAGCAACTAATACAGATATTTTACCAGAGAAGTGGGCTTGATTGGTTGGATCTGAATCTGAGGTATTGTGTTTTGAGTCTAGTTTCAAAACAACATACAATGGTCAGAAAAGAACATTGTATGTTGAAAATATTGTATCCTGAAGCCATTGTATCTTGAGGGATTAGGCTACTTTCACACTGGCGGCAGGCCTGATCCGGCAGGTGAAGGGTGCTGCCGGATCAGGCCTGCCGCAGTGACATGTGTGAAGCCGGAACCGCGCTCCGGCCCCACACATGTCACACAGTACATACATACACATAAACATAAACATACACACACATATAGACAAACAAACACACATACATACTTACATGCTCCCGGCAGGTCTTCGGAGCGTCGGAGGTACAGGACGGCTCGCACAGGTGATGATTCCCCACAGCGCCCTCTGCTGGGCGCCTGGTGGAATCCTCATCTGTGCGCGCCGTCCTGTCCCTCCGACGCTCCGAAGACCTGCCGGGGTGCATGTAAGTATGTATGTGTATTTGTATGTGTATATGTCTGTGTATGTTTATGTTTATGTGTATGTCTATGTCTGTATGTGTCTATGTGTAGCCGGATCCGTATTGAACTCCATTGAAAGTCAATGGAGGGCGGATCCGGTTACCATTATGGTCACACCAGACGGCTCCACCTCCATTGACTTGCATTGGGGGTTATTCCGGATCGGTCTTGGTGCGGATGCCTGGACCGGAGAGCAAACCGCAGCATGCTGCGGTTTGTTCTCCGGTCTGAAGACGGAACGGAATGCTTTCAGGAGCATTCCGTTGTCTTCAGTTCAGTTTTGTCCCCATTGACAATGAATGGGGACAAAACTGAAGCGTTTTATTCCGGTATTGAGCCCCTATGACGGAACTCAATACCGGAATTTTAAAACGCTAGTGTGAAAGTAGCCTTACTGTATTGTATAGTTGTAATCCATAGGAATTAAATTACATTATTAAGCTTCCTGGACTATAATACTGATGGCTTTTCTTTAACTTATAGTATCTAATCGTTGGATGCCCAACTCCAAACACCCTCCTGATCAGCTGGATGATGTGGTTGCTCGTCTTTGCATTTGGATGTGGCTGGTACTTTAGCTCAATCTCAAATGAAGTCAAAGGAACTAAGCTACAGTACCATATATCGATGAAGGTGTTCCAACCTTGAACTGACAGCAGATTTTTGGCTAAAGAAGAATTGCATTGTTGGATTTGAAAATGTCCAATGCTTTTTCTCTCAGGGGAGACAAGAAGTAGCTTTCTCCCCATTCATAACACATGTACTGTACATGTGTATGGAGATGGGTCAAAAGGGATAGTTTTCAGCAGTCATCTAATGTATATCCTGGAAAAAGCTTTAATAAAACTTGAATCAATCCCTTTAATATATGAAGTTCCTTGCAATGGTGCTATTATTATGCTTAAAAATTGCCTTCTGTTGGACCCTCACAGTTCACATTATGTGAACACATTCCATAGAGCTCCATAGAAGATTAGTGTTCTGTTCTATTTATAAGTCTGTAATATTTCCCATCCGCACATATTCATATTTTCAAAGGCCTGCATGCACTGGGAGGGCGCAAGGTTGAATTTTCGCTTCGGGCGCCAAGTGCCCTTGCAGAAGCACTTTTTTGTAAAATGTATAATTGACTCAGTGATGGCTCCGGCCCACCCACAGAGCTGCAATGTGCGGTGATGACCTTCCGATACAAAAGACAAGTGCACAGAATACTTCTAAGCAAAAAGAGCTTTGCTGGAGCAAAAATAATAATAAAAAAATGGAAAAACTTATATTCCAGTTACTGACTGAATTATAAAATCATGTGGATGGTAAATGCTTAAATTTTAGAAACCTTACAGAAGGCTTTGCAGTACTGACTCACCAGAGTACCAGAGGATTTTCCTGTGGGCCCAGTCTCTCAAGCCACAGTGGATCCCAAAGATCCAGGAGAAAAATCTAATTTGGGGCTGCCTTCAAGTTAATCACTTGCCACTATGGTCTATTTCTTAATATTTGATTTGAAACCTATTTGACTTTATTGATTTGGGGGGGGTACTATATCTCCTTATGAAGAGCGCCTTAATCAGCATGAGCATGCTCTTTTGGAATTCTGGGAAGAAGATATGCAAATGAGCTCTTAGGAAGCTCTACCTTTAATGTAAGGCAGATATCCTATAGGTCAATGTTAAACCATTTAAATTGACCTTGAGACAAGACTTAGATATTAAATAAGCCAGCATCTCATCTGCAGACAGCTGTTTCAGAGTGATTGCCCCTCATCAGTGCAAAGCAGAGAGTACTGGCTTAACTGGGTGAGTGGCCAAGTCGGGATTTGTGGGGTACTATCTCTCCTCGCCTTAGTTGGCATGAGGAGACTTATAGGCCTCATGCTCCTCTGGAATTCTGGGAAGAAAGGGATTCAAATGATTTCTTAACAAGCTCTGCCTTTGATGCCACCAGATGTAAGACAGCTATCCTATAAGTCAGTGTACAACCCTTTAAATAGGCCTTGGATAATAATTAAGCCAGTACCTTATCCACAGACAGCTGTTTTGGGGTGATTGCCCCTCATCAGTGCAGAGCAGAGAGCACTGGCTTAGCTGGGTATGAGGCCTAGGTCAGGATTTGGGGGTACTATTTTTCCTTAAAGAGAGCACCATAATCAGCGAGGGTACGGTTTTTGGCGATACATGCTTCTCTGGAATACTGGGAAGAAGGTATGCAAATGAACTGTTAGCAAGCTATGATGCCACCAGGTGTAAGGTAGCTATCCTATAAGTCAATGTTCAACTGTAACGGGGAGCCAGCAGCACGCTTCCTCTCTGCAGCGCCGCCGGCAAACGTGTGAAGGGGGTGGTCGCAAACAGCACACGTTCTCTGCAGCGTGGTCAGCATCCTCATCCCCTAGACAACAAGCAGGGGCAGGGGTGGAGCACCGACCAGGATAAGTCAGTGCTCCATAATTGTACAACACAGCTTGTAGGTTACGTGATGCTGGCCACGTCACGTGAACCCTCTGGGTGCCTTATTTAAACAGGCAGCCACCTTACATCTGGTGGCATCTGAGGCAGAGCTTGCTAAGAGCTCATTTGCATGACTTTATTGATGGTATAGTGCAGAGATCTCAAACTCGTGGCCCTCCAGCTGTTGTAAAACTACAACTCCCAGCATGCCCCAATAGCTGTAGGCTCTCCTGGCATGATGGAAGTTGTAGTTTTACAACAGCTGGAGGGCCACGAGTTTGAGATCTCTGGTATAGTGGTTGGGCCTCAAGCATATCTTCCTCAGGTGGATCCAGGAAACCCCAGTCCATCACTGTTTTGCAGTAATTGCCAAAATTAAAGCCCCCCTTGACTCTAATAAAGGTGTTTTGAGCATTCAGATGCACGTCTCCTGCTTGTGGCTATATTGTGACTCTCTATTTAATGAAGCCGAATTAGGCTTCCCATTGAAATGTATACTGTACTTCCGTATGGTGACATCAGAGGTATTCTGAGAACTTTTCTGAGGTGACTTTTTGCTAAGGTAATGCAAATATTTACTGTACAAATAACACTGATAGAAGATGCCATGCAACTGCCAGCGTGCATACAATAAAGTCTTTATAACCTCCAGAAACATCCTATGGCTACCATTGTTTCAGATATCTAAAGAACACATACCCCACACAACCCTATCACAAATTTACCCATACAAGAACTCGTAGCCAAGATAATGGAACCCTCACAGTAGAGCAACATGCTCAAATGGCCATCATATAAGCGGTAACCATTGATAAAGTAGTCCCAAATAGTGACATTGATAATAGTAGATAGATGGTGGTATCAGCCACATGGTAGTGTCATAGAAAATGTGACAGTCACAACGTAATATGATCATAATCATACCAGAAACACAGTGGTGTCCATATTTCTTCATGCATTGTGAAGGCACATACTAATAGTCAGCCATATGTTAAAGGGAATGTGTTATCAGAAAATTATCTATTGTTTAAATCACCCTTTTTAAGTTAAACATATTTTATTAGAATTTTTATTTTTTTCATAAGTATTATATACTGCAATTTTTGAACTGGTCATTAGGCCTAAAACATGTTAAGACCTCCAATTGCATCATTTTATAATTTTTGAAATATAGTTATTGATATAAAAAATAAAAAAAAAACTAGAAAAATTCTAAAAAAAAAATATATATTTTTAACATAAAAAAGTGATTTAAACAACAGGTCAGTTTATGATAACACATTCCTTTTAGTTCTTCAAAGTAGTGCCAACCATATAGTACTGCACAACATCTACTAATGCAGTGGTGGTGAACCTATGGCACGGGGGCTAGAAGTGGCACTGAGAGCCCTCTCTGGGGGCACCCACACCCTGGAAAAAGTCTATGGTGTACCAATATGCCGTAAATTTTTCCTGCCATTCATCAGAGCAGGGTGCACTATGAACAGCACAGGCAGCGCACCGAATGCAGGCAGGTTATTATAGCTAAATGATAAAGTACATGGAAGATACAGTATATTGGACTCAGTGGTGTAGCGTGGGGGAGGGCCGTGGGGGCCGTTGCCCTGGGCACCTAATTGCAGGGGGCGCCGGGCAGCGGGCAGTAGAATGAAGGCAATGGAAGCCTATGGCTTCCATTGCCTCTGTTGAACCTCATAAGCTTCAGGTCACTAGGGCCTCTAGTCTGTAGAACGGCGCAGGAGATGACCATGACCTCCTGCGTCGGGTCTTGCGAGATTACATGATGACGCGGCGCAGGAGGTCACGGTGATTTGTTAGTGACCTGCCTGTGCCGGGAAAGCTCAAGTGCTGACGGAGAGCGGAACAGATGTAAGTATTTATATATTTTTTTAACATACTTACCCTAAGGAAGGCCGCACTGGGGCACTATTGAGGTGGGCAATCATATATATAAATATATATGTAGAAAGAATGGGGCCATTATTACAATAATTATACAGAGGGTCCATAATAATAATACTACTGAGGGGACATTCTGTATTATTATAATGGACTTCACTGTAGTATTATTATTATGAACCCTCTGTATAATTATTGAATATAATGCCCCTTCTGTATTATAATGGCCCCTACTGTAGTATTATTATTATGGACCATCTGTATAATTAGTAAATATAATGGGTCCATAATAATACTACTGAGGGGCCATTCTGTATTATTCTAATGAACTCCATTGTAGTAGTATTATTATTATGAACCCTCTGTATAATTATTGAATATAATGTCCCCTGTGTATTATAATGGCCCCTACTGTAGTATTATTATTATTATTATGGACTCTGTATAATTATTAACTATAATGGGTTAATAATAATAATACTACAGTAGAGGCCATTATATTTAATAATAATAATACAGAGGGTCAATAATAATACTACAGAGGGGGCCATAATAATAATACTACAGTAGAGACCATTATAATACAGTAGAGGCCATTATATTTAATAATAATACAGAGGATCCATAATAATAATACTACTACAGAGGGGGCCATAATAATAATACTAGGCCAATACGAGGCCATTATAAGAATAGAGAGGGGACATTATAATACAGAAGGACCATTATAATACAGAGGGGGGCATTAAAATTATAATACAGAGGGGCCATCATAATACAGAGGGGGACATTAAAATTATAATACAGTGGTTACATTATAATTAAAATAATAGAGTGGGTCGATTACAATTATAATAATAGAGAGGGGCCATTATAATACAGAGGGGCCATTATAATTATAATAATACAGAGGGACCATTAATAATAATAATACAGAGGGGCCATTATAATATACAGGGGGAATAATATTATGGGGGACTATCTGTTTGGCACTACCACAGTATTAGGGGTAGCAGCAGGATGTGTTGAGGCACCAGGAGAGAGAGGATGATAGTAAAGTGAAGAATCAAAAATTTTCTTTGAAACTCTGCAGAGACGAGATGCAGCTGAAAGAAGGTATTATGGCCATCCTATATCCGAATGAAGACATTGAGGAAAATCTCCATCACAGGATCACAGGAGATGTCACTGGATGTATGAGGTATGTGGTGCTGTATTCTACATTCTGTGTCCATCCACATATCTGTTAACGGTAGGGTTTGGGGGGAGGGAGTGGATATAGAATTTGGCCCACACTATGTGTGTTCTGAATTCTGGGGCCTTACACCCATCTACTACATTATCTGTACTTACAGAGTTATCACTGTGTTATCTGTAGTGTTACATAGGACTGCAGGTGGCATCTCCTACATTATCTGTACTTAGAGAGTTATCACTGTTATCTGTAGTGTTACATAGGACTTCAGGTGACATCTACTACATTATTTGTACTTAGAGAGTTATCACTGTGTTATCTGTGGTGTTACATAGGACTGCAGGTGACATCTACTGCATTATCTGTACTCAGAGTTATCACTGTGTTATCTGTGGTGTTACATAGGACTGCAGGTGACATCTACTACATTATCTGTACTCAGAGAGGTATCACTGTGTTATCTGTGGTGTTACATAGGACTGCAGGTGACATCTACTACATTATCTGTACTCAGAGAGTTATCACTGTGTTATCTGTGGTGTCACATAGGACTGCAGGTGACATCTATTACATTATCTGTACTCAGAGAGTTATCACTGTGTTATCTGTGGTGTTACATAGTACTGCAGGTGACATCTACTACATTATCTGTACTCAGAGAGTTATCACTGTGTTATCTGTGGTGTCACATAGGACTGCAGGTGACATCTATTACATTATCTGTACTCAGAGAGTTATCACTGTGTTATCTGTAGTGTTACATAGGACTTCAGGTGACATCTACTACATTATCTGTACTCAGAGAGTTATCACTGTGTTATCTGTGGTGTCACATAGGACTGCAGGTGACATCTACTACATTATCTGTATTCAGAGAGTTATCACTGTGTTATCTGTAGTGTTCCATAGGACTGCAGGTGACATCTACTACATTATCTGTACTTAGAGAGTTATCATTGTGTTATCTGTAGTGTTACATAGGACTTCAGGTGACATCTACTACATTATCTGTACTCAGAGAGTTATCACTGTGTTATCTGTGGTGTCACATAGGACTGCAGGTGACATCTATTACATTATCTGTACTCAGAGAGTTATCACTGTGTTATCTGTGGTGTTACATAGTACTGCAGGTGACATCTACTACATTATCTATACTCAGAGTTATCACTGTGTTATCTGTGGTGTTACATAGGACTGCAGGTGACATCTACTACAATATCTGTATTCAGAGAGTTATCACTGTGTTATCTGTGGTGTTACATAGGACTGCAGGTGTCATCTACTACAATATCTGTATTCAGAGAGTTATCACTGTGTTATATGTGGTGTTACATAGGACTTCAGGAGACATCTACCACATTATCTGTACTCAGAGAGTTATCATTGTGTTATCTGTGGTGTTACGTAGGACTGCAGGTTACATCTTATGCATTATCTGTAAAAAGGGGCGTGTCTACAGGTTGGGGGGGCGCAATACTTGGCTTGCCCCGGGTGCTGGCAACCCACGCTACGCCACTGATTGGACTGTAATATTCAGGTTACATTGCCGTGTTGGCACTTTGCAATACGGTAAATATGTGGGTTTTGGGTTACAGTTTAGGCACGTACTTTACATATTATGTAGGTATATAGTATAAACCTTTATGTATTGCATCTTTTCTCTCCACTCGCCTTTGGAGGAGGCAAGGTGTGCATAGACATTTATGTATGTTTCAGGTCTATCTGCCCTATGGACAGGAAATGTCACGACAGGGAAACAAGGGATAGTGTGCCCTGTCTGAACCCCACCTCTTTCCCTGCCTACTTACAGTAGATGCCCTAGGCGACAAAACCGTAACTTGGAGACGGTCCCTATGCTGAGTACGTGCACAGGGTAGGGAAGGGAACAAAGGGAAAGACGAACACAGACAGAACAAACACAATAGCAGAATCGTCAGCAAGCCAAGTCAAGAACAGGAGGTCACGTCAAATACCGAGGGGAATCGCAAAAGCGTAGTCTAAGTCCAAAGCCAAAATCCAATATACCAATAATCCAACAGCAAGGTCCAACACAAAGCACTGATCTCAGAAGACTAATCACAGGCATCTGAGTGAGGCAGTTGCCATCTTTAAATAGCCCGCCCAGGATCATGTGATGTGGCCAGCATCACATGACCTGAGGCGGAGCAAGCTGTCCAAACAATATGTAAAGTAGCCATGTGGTGTGATCAGCACCACATGGCTAAACCCAAACAGAGAATTAACTCATGAAGTGCTGGCTGACAAGACCAGCACTTCAATTCCCTATTGCTCGTCTCTAGGGGGGCGGAGAGGTCCGGCGACGTCGTGCAGCGGGGAGCGCGACGCCGACCTCGCGTGACAGTACCCCCCCCTTCATGAGGGGCCACCGGACCCTTACCAGCGGGAGCAGGCTTATCGGGATGCTGCAGATGGAACTTTCAGATGAGCGAGTCTGCATGCATCCTGGTCAACGGTACCCAAGACCTGTCCTCAGGACCGAACCCCTTCCAATGTACGAGGTACTGGAAGGAATTCCGGACCCTTCTCACATCCACAATTCTGGCAATCTCATGCTCCATTTGTCCTGCTACCTCAACCGGAGGCGGAGACTGTTCCTCAGGACCAACGGGAGCAACATAACGTTTGAGCAAAGACACATGAAAAACATTATGAACACGAAGGGAGTCGGGTAAACATAACCTAAAAGAAACCGGATTGATCACCTTGGTGATCCTGTAAGGACCAATGAAGCGAGGTGCAAACTTGTAGGATGGTACCCTCATGTTGAGATTTTTAGTCAATAACCATACCTTATCCCCAACCTTAAAATTCACACCCTTAGAACGTTTTCTATCAGCCTTAGCTTTTTGAACTCCTTGGGCCTTTTCCAGGTTCGACTGAACCTGTGCCCAAACTGTGCACAGTTCTTGAGAAAAATCATTGACCTCTGGGACAACCGACGCAGATTGGGAACAGGAGCCAAAGCGTGGATGAAAACCCATATTGCAGAAAAACGGCGACATCCCAGAGGATGAATTAACACGATTATTAATTGCAAATTCAGCCAGAGACAGGAATCTTGCCCACACATGTTGGTTATCAGAAACATAGCATCTGAGATATTGCTCAACGGATTGGTTAAGACGTTCAGTCTGACCATTGGTCTCCGGATGAAAGGCTGATGAAAAGGACAAAGAGATACCAATCTTATTACAGAACGCCCTCCAGAACCTAGACACAAACTGTACTCCCCTATCAGAAACGATATTCTCAGGAACACCATGTAGTTTGACAATATTATCAATGAACACGGACGCCAAGACCTTTGCAGAGGGTAATTTACACAAAGGAATAAAATGACACATTTTGCTGAATCTGTCAACCACCACAAATATCACGGTTTTACCCTCAGAGCACGGCAAGTCCGTGATAAAGTCCATGGACAGATGTGACCAAGGTCTACTAGGTATGGGTAAAGGATGTAACTCACCCATAGGTCGTGTCTTGGTATTCTTGGACCTGGCACAAGTGTTACACGCAGTTACAAAAGCCTGAACATCTCTGGAGATTGACGGCCACCAATACTGCCTAGAGACCAACTCCTTGGTGGCATTGATGCCAGGATGTCCACACAAAACAGAATTATGGCACTCACCCAGCAGTCGCAACCGCAAATGAGCCGGCACAAACAATTTGTCATTGGGGGTACCAATGGGAGCAAGATGTTGTCCAGCCGAGATTTCAGAAGCGAGGTCAGATGAGGTAGCGGCCACGATGATATCAGCTGGCAGGATGGGCTCAGGAGGGACGTCAGGAGGCTGATACGCCTGGAAACTTCGGGATAAGGCATCGGCCTTAACGTTCTTGCTCCCGGGTCTGAAGGTAACACAAAAATCAAAACGAGTAAAGAACAAAGCCCACCTCGCCTGTCTAGGATTCAATCGCTTAGCCGATTCTAGAAACATTAAATTCTTATGATCCGTGAGGACCGTAATGCGGTGAAATGCCCCTTCTAAAAAATGACGCCATTCCTCAAATGCCCACTTGATTGCAAGTAACTCCCTATTCCCAATATCATAATTCCTCTCGGCAGGAGAGAACTTGCGGGAGAAGAAGGCACATGGCATAAGATTAGTTAAGGTGGAAGACCCCTGGGACAGTACAGCCCCCACACCATCCTCAGACGCATCCACCTCAACTACAAAAGGCTTACTTTGATCAGGCTGGACCAACACAGGAGCATTAATAAAACACTGCTTTAACCTTTCAAAGGCCTCAATTGCTGCAGGGGGCCAATTGACCAGATCAGCCCCCTTGCGAGTCAAATCCGTAATGGGTTTGGCTACCACTGAAAAATTTTTGACAAATTTACGATAAAAATTAGCAAACCCCAGAAATCGCTGGAGCGCCTTCAAAGAGGAAGGTCGCACCCAATCCACAATGGCCTGTACTTTAACTGGTTCCATTTTGAAAGAAAAAGGGGTGAGAATGTATCCCAAAAAGGCCACTTCCTGAACACCAAAGGTACACTTTTCCCCTTTAACAAACAACTTGTTTTCACGCAACACCTCCAGCACTTGCCTGGTGTGAGATACGTGACTCTCCCAGTCTGCAGAAAAAATCAGGATGTCATCAATATAGACAATTACAAATTTCCCAATAAATGGTCTAAAAATGTCATTGACAAAGTTTTGGAAAATTGCCGGAGCGTTACTTAACCCAAAAGGCATTACCAAGTACTCATAATGACCTTCCGGGGTATTAAACGCAGTTTTCCATTCGTCCCCCTCACGAATCCTGATTAGGTTGTATGCCCCCTTCAAATCCAGCTTGGTGAACCAACAGGCCCCCTGGACCTGATTCAGCAAGTCAGGAATAAGGGGCAACGGGTATCTGTTTTTAACAGTGATTTTATTGAGCTCCCTGTAATCGATACAGGGCCTCAATCCTCCATCCTTTTTACCAACAAAGAAAAAACCTGCCCCCATGGGAGAAACTGAAGGCCGGATGTGACCCTTGGCCAGACTCTCTTTGAGATAATCCCTCATGGACTGACGTTCAGGAGTAGAGAGATTATAAATGCGACCTTTGGGATATTTGGATCCCTCAATAAGGTCGATGGCGCAATCATATTGCCGGTGAGGAGGGAGGAACTCAGTCTCGGACATGGAAAACACGTCCGAAAAATCACCAATATACTTGGGCAAGGAAAGAGACTCAGTGGTACCTCCCAACTGCAATACTGATCTACAACATTTGTCACAATTCATTCCCCATTTTTCCAAATCACCTACCGACCAGTTGATCACAGGGTTGTGGTCCTGTAACCAAGGCAGACCTAAAACAAGGTCGGCAGGTAAATCCTTTAATACAAGGAAGGAACAAGTCTCAGTATGGGTAATTCCTACAGTTAATACAACCTCAGGAGTACAAAACTCCACTCTCCCATTATTCAATGGAGTGGAATCCAGTGCGATAATTTGAATTACCTCCCTTAAAGGAATTATAGGCACACCCACAGATTGCACAAAATCATAATCAATAAAATTAGCAGCAGAACCTGAATCCACAAATGCTTCACCGGACCTCTTGAATTGGTTATAAGAAATGGAAATAGGTAACAAGATTTTCTTTCTTACCACCGCAGGGGGTACCTTACTTCCAGGAACAGACCTTTTTGAGAGCAGAAGTCTCGGACACTGCTGGAGCCAGTGGTTCATCTCACCGCAGTAAAAATAGGCCCCTCTCAGGCATCTCTGATCCCTTATAGTAACTCCCAACTGCATAGGCTCCTCCTGGACCTTGATAGGAGACGGGCTCTGAAGAGGAACTTCGGACAACACGACAACTTGAGGGGCAACAGAACGTTCCTTTTGTCTCTCCCTAAACCGTCGGTCAAGTTTGATAACTAAGGTCATAGTCGCCTCTAAGGTGTCAGGAGTAGGATAACTAACTAGTAAATCCTTCAGATGGTCAGACAGTCCCACCCTAAACTGGCTTCTCAAAGCAGGGTCATTCCATTTAGAGGACACACACCATTTTCTCAACTCAGCACAGTAATCCTCAACTGCACGGTTACCCTGCCGAATGTCTCTGAGCTGAGTTTCAGCTACAGCGGCCAAGTCAGGTTCTTCATATAAAAGACCTAGGGCCCGGAAAAAAGCCTCCACAGACAATAGACAAGGGGAGTCAGGTGGCAATGAGAAAGCCTACTCCTGCGGATCACCTTGCAGCAAGGAAATAATTATTCCTACATGCTGCTGCTCAGAACCCGAGGAGTGTGAACGTAAACGGAAATATAATTTACAACTTTCCTTAAAGGAACGGAAAGTCCTTCGGTCCCCAGAAAACCGATCGGGCAATTTTACATGGGGTTCAATATTGGGGTTTGGCATGGAGGGAACGACTGCGGGTGCAGTCCACAGCTGCTCCTGATGTTGGAGTCTCTCAGCCAAATCCTGGATTATCTGAGCCATGTTACTCATCTGGTCCGTGAGTACTCGCAACGGCTCCATTAGGTACGGCCTGTGATTCTGTCACGACAGGGAAACAAGGGATAGTGTGCCCTGTCTGAACCCCACCTCTTTCCCTGCCTACTTACAGTAGATGCCCTAGGCGACAAAACCGTAACTTGGAGACGGTCCCTATGCTGAGTACGTGCACAGGGTAGGGAAGGGAACACAGGGAAAGACGAACACAGACAGAACAAACACAATAGCAGAATCGTCAGCAAGCCAAGTCAAGAACAGGAGGTCACGTCAAATACCGAGGGGAATCGCAAAAGCGTAGTCTAAGTCCAAAGCCAAAATCCAATATACCAATAATCCAACAGCAAGGTCCAACACAAAGCACTGATCTCAGAAGACTAATCACAGGCATCTGAGTGAGGCAGTTGCCATCTTTAAATAGCCCGCCCAGGATCATGTGATGTGGCCAGCATCACATGACCTGAGGCGGAGCAAGCTGTCCAAACAATATGTAAAGTAGCCATGTGGTGTGATCAGCACCACATGGCTAAACCCAAACAGAGAATTAACTCATGAAGTGCTGGCTGACAAGACCAGCACTTCAATTCCCTATTGCTCGTCTCTAGGGGGGCGGAGAGGTCCGGCGACGTCGTGCAGCGGGAGCGCGACGCCGACCTCGCGTGACAGGAAATTAGCTTCTTCAAAGCCTGGAGCCATCACAACTAAGCATTGGCAGCATGTAAAAGGGTTGAAACGAAATGTATCCCTCCTCTTAAAAAAAGCCGAATGCTTTGAGTTAACCTCTTGCTATGGGTTATTGTTTGACTGTTGGGTGGTTACTCCACCTAATTTGAAGAGTATTATGTGACCTTTATACATATTTTATGTTATTATATATTGCATTATATTATATGAGTCTGCACATAAGGCTTCATGCACACAGCCTTGCCCATAATTTGGTCCACAAACAATGGACGGGAACTCAATATTTTTGTCATTCCCATCAATAGAAAGGGCTATTCCTGTCCACATATGGTCAAGAATAGGACATGGTCTATAATTTAATGAGCGGCCACATGGATCTGCAAATAAATGGACATGCACATGGCCCCATATAGAAATTAACAGGTCAGTGTGTTCTCCAGGAAAAAACATGGATAGCACATGGTGCATGAAACCAGGGGAGAGACAGGCAAGGAGGAGGAGACACATGTTGGATGTGATTCAATTATACAGGTCCTCCAGCTGTAGCAAGAGCACATGTCTGTGAGATGATAAATAGGAGTCCAGAGCAGACCTCATGTAAGTAATAAGCAGGCAGAGAAAAAATATGTGGTGGAGAGAAGCTGCTGTAGGAGACAGATCCAGCAATACTCCTGCATTTTAGTCAGGTGTGAGTTGTAAAGATGCATGCCCCACCTCAGGAAGTAGATAGGACAACATAGCAAGAGAGCTGCTCCATGTAGAGGAAAAGCCTGGAGAAAGGGTAGCCCACTTCCTAGCCCCAGCATACTGAAGCATCTGGAGACCTGGGAAGAAGCCAAGTTAAGACCACAAAGTCCATCCAGCTTGCAGCAGTGTAAGGCTACTTTAACACTAGCGTTTTCTTTTTCCGGTATTGAGTTCCGTCATAGGGGCTCAATACCAGAATAAAACGCTTCAGTTTTGCCCCCATTCATTGTCAATGGGGACAAAACTGAACTGAAGACAACGGAATGCTCCTGAAAGCATTCCGTTCCGTCTCCAGAACGGAGAGCAAACCGCAGCATGCTGCGGTTTTCTCTCCGGTCCAGGCATCCACACCAAGACGGATCCGTCATGACCCCCAATGCAAGTCAATGGGGACAGATCCGTTCAGTGTGAAACACTCAGTAAACGGATCCGTCCTCCATTGACTTTCAATGGAGTTCATGACGGATCCGTCCACAGTACACCACACATGACAGACACATACACACAGACATACACACAGACATACACACAGACATACACACAGACATACACATAGACATACACATAGACATATACACAGACATACACAGACATACTTACATGCTCCCAGCAGATCCGCACATCGCAGGAGGAGGAGGAGGACTGAGCGCACATAGGAAGATTCTCCCTCCAGCAGAGGGCGCTGTGGGGAATCTTCCTATGTGCGCGCCGTCCTTCTGTGCTGTGCGGAGCATGCTGGGAGCATGTAAGTATGTACACTGGAGCGCTGCTCCGGTTTCTCACGTGTACTTGCGGCAGCACGGATCCGGCGGCACCCTTCACCCGCAGGATCCGTGCTGCCGCTAATGTGAAAAGAGCCCTAAGCCACAATTGTGTGTGCTGTGAGGAGAGATACAGTGACTGCTGTGCAAAGTGAGTTACAGTGCCTTGTGAAAGTATTCGGCCCCCTGGAACTTTTCAACCTTTTGCCACATTTCAGGCATCAAACAAAAAGATGTAACATTTTAAATTTTGGTGAAGAATCAACAACAAGTGGGTCACAATTGTGAAGTGGAACGAAATTTATTGGATCATTTAAACTTTTTTTGTAATAATAAAACTGAAAAGTGGGGCGTGCAAAATTATTCGGCCCCCTTGCATTAATACTTTGTTGCGCCATCTTTTGCTGCGATTACAGCTGCAAGTCGCTTGGGGTATGTCTCTATCAGTTTTGCACATCTAGAGACTGAAATTCTTGCCTATTCTTCTTTGCAAAACAGCTCGAGCTCTTTGAGGTTGGATGGAGAGCGTTTGTGAACAGCAGTTTTCAGCTCTTTCCACATATTCTCAATTGGATTCAGGTCTGGACTTTGACTTGGCCATTCTAAGACCTGGATACGTTTATTTTTGAACCATTCCATTGTAGATTTTGCTTTATGTTTGGGATCACTGTCTTATTGGAAGATAAATCTCCGTCCTAGTCTCAGGTCTTTTGCAGACTCCAACAGGTTTTCATCCAGAATAGTCCTGTATTTGGCTCCATCCATCTTCCCATCATTTTTAACCATCTTCCCTGTCCCTGTTGATGAAAAGCAGGCCCAAACCATGATTCTGCCACCACCATGTGTGACAGTGGGGATGGTGTGTTCAGGGTGATGAGCTGTGTTGCTTTTACGCCAAACATATCGTTTTGCATTGTTTCCAGAAAGTTTGATTCTGGTTTCATCTGACCAGAGCACGTTCTTCCACATGTTTGGTGTGTCTCCCAGGTGGCTTGTGGCAAACTGTAAACAAGACTTTTTTTATGAATATCTTTGAGAAATGTCTTTCTTCTTGCCACTCTTCCATAAAGGCCAGATTTGTGAAGTGTTGGACTGATTGTTGTCCTATGGACAGACTCTCCCACCTCAGCTGTAGATCTCTGCAGTTCATCCAGAGTGATCATGGGCCTCTTGGCTGCATCTCTGATCAGTCTTCTCCTTGTTTGAGATGAAAGTTTAGAGGGACGGCCGGGTCTTGGTAGATTTGCAGTGGTCTGATACTCCTTCCATTTCAATATGATCGCTTGCACAGTGCTCCTTGGGATGTTTAAAGCTTGGGAAATCTTTTGGTATCCAAATCCAGCTTTAAACTTCTCCACAACAGTATCACGGACCTGCCTGGTGTGTTTCTTGGTCTTCATGATGCAGAACCCTGAGACTATCACAGAGCAGGTGCATTTATACGGAGACTTCATTACACACAGGTGGATTCTATTTCTCTTCATCAGTCATTTAGGACAACATTGGATCATTCAGAGATCCTCAATGAACTTCTGGAGTAAATGGGCCGA
The DNA here is from genome assembly GCA_900303285.1 of Rhinella marina. Taxonomy (NCBI): domain Eukaryota; kingdom Metazoa; phylum Chordata; class Amphibia; order Anura; family Bufonidae; genus Rhinella; species Rhinella marina. The sequence goes on from ONZH01009664.1 coordinate 185,137, forward strand.
ATAATTTTGCACGCCCCACTTTTCAGTTTTATTATTACAAAATAAGTTTAAATGATCCAATCAATTTTGTTCCACTTCACAATTGTGACCCACTTGTTGTTGATTCTTCACCAAAAATGTAAAATGTTATATCTTTTTGTTTGAAGCCTGAAATGTGGCAAAAGGTTGAAAAGTTCCAGGGGGCCGAATACTTTCGCAAGGTACGTTATAAGGAAGGAGACATCACATCCAAGAAGCCTCTGTGCACAGTGATTGCTAGTGTGCTTATGAGAAGCCAGTGCAGATTGTGTGGTACTGTGCCATGTGGAGAGATGGTTGTGGTGATAACTGCAGATTACATACTACCGTCTTTATTGCTGCTAACCTGAGGGAACCAAAGCCAAAGTGTTCACACCCAGGGAGATGGATACAATGCCAGAGGGAGAGTGATTTGTTGCCTCTTAAAGGGAGTTTGCCTGTTGTCACTAAGACTTGCCCTAACTAATAGACTAAGGACCAAAAATAATTTCTTTAAGTGCAGAAACTCAGACCCAGGGGTATCTGCAATATATGCTTTGTAATGCTATTGTTATGTTATGTTTTGCCATGCTATGTAATGTTTGAATCGTATACCAGCAGGTCAGGTATGGTTGGCAATAGGAATGGGGCAAACCATCTCATTCTTCACCTCTTGGTAGGAGTGGGCTAGTCCTACTTCATGTGAATAGAGGGCAAAGCTAGAATAGCAAGTGAGCAGTGAGGCAGCGCGACCATCTGCTCCCTTTCCATGGGGCCTCAGGGACCAGAGATTAAGATCTATCTGTAAGGAACACTACTCCAAGGAGATTGCAAGGTCCACAGCTACAGATATTTTTCAAAGCTACGGCATTTACAGTCAGCAGAATGATCAGCAACTACAGCTATACAGACCCTGCTGCAGGTGAGGGTAAACATGTTAAGACACCCATCACCATAGTTCAGTTCAGGAAAACTCCAAATGTCTACATTTCACAGTGGACACCTACAGGCACAAGTCCCAGCTTACAGCTGTTAGCCAGACATTCATTAGAGAGACATCGGCAAGATAGCATAGTGGTGCCAATATTTGAAAAATTGTACTGTGTACATACTACTACTGTATGTACAATAACTCCTATCTTGCACTAAGTAAAGAAAAACTTTTATTCTTCTTATCCTGGCCTGATTCCTTATACCACTTTTTCACTGCACTGATCCATAGGGAGCAATGGCCTGAGGGAGCTCACCATGACACATCATCTCATCAGGACTACTGCCATTTCAATAATCTGCACCACCTCCTCAGGAGCTCACTACATAAGGTCTGACCCCTTTACAAGTAGGCACTAAATGCGGCTCTGTATTAGTAAATGTGATCATTCATTGAACACAAATGAAACAAATATCCACAAATTCATTTATGTGTACTCATAAGGTACTGGTCTCTTTGTGGGCACCAATAGGTTAAAGGGTTGTACCACGAAAAATATTCTGCATTTATCAGACCAACACCTGGATTTGAATACTTTTGTAATTGCATGTAAATAAAAATTTTGTATAGCCACTCATTTATTCAATTAAATGTATCTGTATAGCGCCACCTGCTGTTTGTTTTTTTTCTTATTTTTTTCTCCACCTCACTGAGGTGGTCGCACACACTCAGTTTAAAACTTCAACTGCCACCTGCCATATCTTCTGTTGATTCTGTGGCAGTTACAGGGAAAGAGCTACAACAGTAAGAACACAGACCCTGAGAAAGGACACACTCCCTGAGCTTCCAGCCTGAAATACATCTAGGCGGAGCAACTGGAGCAATGAATAGGGAGATCTCTGGATCCATGTCAGGTACAGAGCTGGTTCTAGCTTTGTTAGAAAGAGATTGTCATGTACTATATAACGTGTGATTTTTATTTTTTTTACATCAGTCATGAGATAACCTCTTTAAATGTTCAAGTTTTCCTCTATTGATATAAAGATGGGTCATTTCTGACCGAATTACAAATATGATTTCTGATCATTGATTTTACATTTCAGAACAATGCTCTAGTATTCTGTCCTGGCACATTCTCAGGGACCAATGTATAACCAGTAACTAAACTTTAGAAATCCTTATCTCGTGTTTGTGAAAGCTGCAGGGGAGGAGTGTTCAACTTTTGCACCATTTGATAAATCCAGAATATTAATGTTTGAATTTGAGTGTTAAGAGTCAAATAAGCACCAGGGACACGTGAAGAACCTGGTATCTGCATTCTTGTCTAAAAATCAATACCAATGATTTGTTGCTAATGAATTCATGAGTCGATCAATAGTTAGGCCTCATGCACTCCAGAGACTGAATGGAAACCTGCAGGGGTAGACTGGCATCTTAAAGTGGCCCTGGAAAAAATACTAAAAGTGGCCCAGTTTTGTAGTTGGATCCAAATCGATGGAAGGCAGGCCGAGCAATACCATATTCTGGCACTTTATATCACCCCAACAGAGCCAAATACCACAGTCCATGACAAAATACTGCCAGGAGCACAAAATAAATCCCCCAAAACTTCTCCAAAAAATCTCCCTGGGCACCCCTGGACTGCTCCCTTTCAAAGGTAATCACTCAGTGTGACACATCCCCATCCAGGGGCGATTGACCATAGACTCTACAGGGAAATTTCCTGGTGGGCCGATCCCCAGGGGGCCACACAAGCTCTCCTGATGGCCGCAGGTCAGGTACATAAAGATCTGATGCTGAACTCAACTGTATTACCATCCTCAGGATGATGATACAGTTGAATACTGTGTAGAGGGCAGTACTACCTTGTGCTACACTGTGGTATTTGCTTCTGCTGTGGCGGTACTTTGTGCTGCACTATGGTATTGCAGTCCCTACCTACTTGTGTTGGCCCTGCCTACTTATTTTGCACTGTTTTAGTCCCGCCTACAACATGGGGCCACGTTTAGGTTTTTTTCCAGGGCTACTTTAAGTTCCCAATCCGTCTGGAAGGCATCACATCCTAAAGTCGAGACCACCTGCAAGGCAAAACACATACAGAATTTAAATAAATATATATATATATATATATATATATATATATATATATATATACACAGTACAGACCAAAAGTTTGGACACACCTTCTCATTCAAAGAGTTTTCTGTATTTTCATGACTATGAAAATTGTAGATTCACACTGAAAGCATCAAAACTATGAATTAACACATGTGGAATTATATACTTAACAAAAAAGTGTGAAACAACTGAAAATATGTCTTATATTCTAGGTTCTTCAAAGTAGCCACCTTTTGCTTTGATTACTGCTTTGCACACTCTTGGCATTCTCTTGATGAGCTTCAAGAGGTAGTCACCTGAAATGCTATTCCAGCAGTCTTGAAGGAGTTCCCAGAGATGCTTAGCACTTGTTGGCCCTTTTGCCTTCACTCTGCAGTCCAGCTCACCCCAAACCATCTCGATTGAGTTCAGGTCTGGTGACTGTGGAGGCCAGGTCATCTGGCGTAGCACCCCATCACTCTCCTTCTTGGTCAAATAGCCCTTACACAGCCTGGAGGTGTGTTTGGGGTCATTGTCCTGTTGATAAATAAATAATGGTCCAACTAAACGCAAACCGGATGGAATAGCATGCCGCTGCAAGATGCTGTGGTAGCCATGCTGGTTCAGTATGCCTTCAATTTTGAATAAATCCCCAACAGTGTCACCAGCAAAGCACCCCCACACCCTCACACCTCCTCCTCCATGCTTCACGGTGGGAACCAGGCATGTAGAGTCCATCCGTTCACCTTTTCTGCGTTGCACAAAGACACGGTGGTTGGAACCAAAGATCTCAAATTTGGGCTCATCAGACCAAAGCACAGATTTCCACTAGTCTAATGTCCATTCCTTGTGTTCTTTAGCCCAAACAAGTCTCTTCTGCTTGTTGCCTGTCCTTAGCAGTGGTTTCCTAGCAGCTATTTTACCATGAGGGCCTGCTGCACACAGTCTCCTCTTAACAGTTGTTGTAGAGATGTGTCTGCTGCTAGAACTCTGTGTGGCATTGACCTGGTCTCTAATCTGAGCTCCTGTTAACCTGTGATTTCTGAGGCTGGTGACTCGGATGAACTTATCCTCTGCAGCTGAGGTGACTCTTGGTCTTCCTTTCCTGGGGCGGTCCTCATGTGAGCCAGTTTCTTTGTAGCACTTGATGGTTTTTGCGACTGCACTTGGGGACACTTTCAAAGTTTTCCCAATTTTTCGGACTGACCTTCATTTCTTAACCCCTTCGCGTCCAGCGCCGTACATGTACGGCGCTGGGGCGATGCGGGCACATGGCGCCCGCTCGCAAGTGCGGCGGGCGTCATGGCCGGCAAGTCTCTGCTGTTTCTAACAGCAGAGACTTGCCGCTACTTACCGCCATCGGCGGCGTCTTCCTCGGAGTTTAGATGCCGTGATCACACGTGTGTCTGTACACCATATGAAAACTGTAATCCTCGCTGGTGAGGATTACAGTTTTCAAAGTGCAATTCTTATTCTGGCCACTAGATGGTAGGCCAGGATAAGAAATGAGCAATTCTTGGATTTCTGAGTCTATAAAATCCATAATTGCTCATAAAGAAAAAAAAAAGCCACAATATATAAGCCCATATTTGAGCTTTCAAATAGTAAAAAAAATTTTTTTTTTAAATGTTAAAAAATATATAAAAAATAAAAAAGATATAAAAGTTCAAATCACCCCCTTTCCCTATAATTAAAAAATAAATACCTAAATAACAATAAATATAGACATCATGGGTATCACTGTGACCGAAAACGCCCGTACTTTTAAAATATAAAAAAAAAATTCCAATACGGCGAATTGTGTGGCAGAAAAAGGCGTCCAAATGGCGATTTGCCGTTTTTTGTCGCTTTTTTTTTCTAAAAAAAATAAAAAGTATTCAAAAAGTCATACACACCCCAGAATGGTATCAATAAAAACTTCAGATCGTCCCGCAAAAAATGAGCCCCCATACAGCTCTGTACACATAAATACCAAAAAGTTATAGGGGTCAAGATTTGACAAGGAAAAAAAAAAAAAGGCAACTTTCTAATTATTTTATCACTATGAAAACGCAGGAAAAACTATACATATTAGGTATTGCCGGATTCGTACTGACCAGTAGAATGAAAGTAATGGATCAGTTTTAATGCACATCGAACGCTGTAAATAAGAAACCCGTAGAACTGTAGCGGAATAGTGTTTTCTTTGCAATTTCACCCGGTTTGGAATTTTTTTCCTGCTTCCCACTACACCGTATGCAATATTAAATGGTGGCGATGGAAAGTACAACTTGTCCCGCAAAAAACAAGCCCTCATACAGCTATGTGAACAGAAAAATAAAAGAGTTATGGCTGTTTGAAGGCAGGGAGCGCAAAACGAAAATGCATAACCGAAAAAACCTCCGGGCGCGAAAGGGTTAAAGTAATGATGGCCACTCGTTTTTCTTTACTTAGCTGCTTTTTTCTTGCCATAATAAAAAATTCTAACAGTCTATTCAGTAGGACTGTACTACTACTACTGTACGGCTGTGTATCCACCTGACATCTGCCCAACACAACTCATGGTCCCAACCCCATTTATAAGGCAAGAAATCCCACTTATTAAACCTGACAGGGCACACCTGTGAAGCTAAAACCATTTCAGGTGACTACCTCGTGAAGCTCATCAAGAGAATGCCAAGAGTGTGCAAAGCAATAATCAAAGCAAAAGGTGGCTACTTTGAAGAACCTAGAATATAAGACATAATTTCAGTTGTTTCACACTTTTTTGTTAAGTATATAATTCCACATAGTCATGAAAATACAGAAAACTGTTTGAATGAGAAGGTGTGTCCAAACTTTTGGTCTGTACTGTATATATATATATATATGTATATATATATGTATATATATATATATATATATATATACACACACACACATGCGTAGTACCGAAGACCTAGGGGTGCTACAATTATAAATAGTTTTGCATGATAATTAGTGTTCAACTAATCAAATTATACAAAGTGTACTTCGATCGCCTCATGGTAACGATAACGAATCAATTTTTCCTAAAATTTTGGCTGAAAGTTAAAAAATTACTATTAACCTCATCTACTTGGTTGTGGAGAGGCTGCCTGCTCCCGTCTTGATTGAAATCAACCGACCAAAGTACCTGCGGTGAGCAGGATGACCTCACCATGTGATCAGGCTGGGTGCGCGTGGTGACATCAAAACTGATGACATCATCGTGCACACCCAGTATGATCACATGGTGAGGTCATCCTGCTTCACTGCAGGTACTTTGGTGTGTTTTCTTCAATCAGGACGGGAGCAGACGGTCTCTCCGCAATCAAGTGAATGAGGTGAGTATAATTTTATTTAAATTCTTGATTAACTCCAGAGCAGCTGAATGTGAGTCACAGATGCCGCAATCAGTGTTGAACGCGGTATCTGAGGGGGTTAATGATGGGGGAGATTTATGACAAAATAATTTGTAATGAATCTAATTTCATGTCAAAATTCAGCAAAGCTGCTGAACCAAATTTTTCAAAACTTTGCTCATCTCTAATTATAATGTTATGTATTTTATCATATGCTTCTGGCTATTTGCTCCAGCAAGGAATGGTTGGTAAGGGTTGGCAAGGAACATGGCTAATCACCCTGTTCCTCCCTCTTGCTAGGAGTGGGCTGGTCCTGCTTTCTACCAGGAGGGAGAGTTCCTGTCCAGAGACATAGAGGAGAGGAAGCTCAAGTCAGGGCTCCTTCTCCTGTTGTCGATTCTCCATAGAAATCTAGCATTCATCTTCCTCATGTGGAGTCTTGAGACACTAGAGAGCAGAGTAAACTGCTACGATCAGTAGTAAAGTCACTGCTGCAAGGTGAGGGATTAAAGCCTCAGCTAGGACTTTACTAGGTACCATCTAAGTGCTGAATTGCCACCATCCAACCTGCCTCCATAATCCTTGCATGTGCCAGAAAAGATATGCACTCAAAGTCTGCTACTACTGAATGTATTTGAAGTCCTACGTTGCACTTAGTAAAAAGACATTCTTCAATATGTATCCACTGCACCGATCCCCAGGGTGCAACGGCCTGAAGGAGTACACTGTGACACAATATCTCATCAGGGCCACTACCACTCCCATGCTCCGTGGGTCTGTGCACATGTGCAAGGCAAGAAGAAATAAAGGACTGAACAGTCCGTCAGTTTAAGAGGAGCTGTCATCTCTCCTGACATGTCAATTTTAGTGGCTAATTGCATTTTCTACGAAATAACGATTCTGCAGTGTTTTTTGTTATGAATCTTTGGTGTGTTATTCCACTGTTATGGATGATCGACATTATGAATGAATTGCCAGCAGTTTAGATGTATCAAAACCACGGTATTTCAAATAGTTAATGCATGTAGGTATTAGTCATTAATTAGTTCCATCCAAAGCAATGCATAGACGATGGCCAACGTTTCGGTCTAGCCTAGACCTTGTTCATGGCCATAATGTCATGAGTAGCATAGACTCGAAGGAGGATGGAGGATCATGCCATCGCCATCCTCCTTCGACTCTATGCTACTCATGACATTATGGCTGAAACGTTAGACTGAAACGTTTGCCATTGTCTATGCATTACTTTGGATGGAACTAATAAATTACTAATACCTACATGCATTAACTATTTGGAGTGCCGTGGTTTTGATATATTTAATGTCCCTGCACAGTGTGACACTGTCCAATCAGTGCTGCCAGTGTCAGACTGGACCTTCACTGCAAACTACTAGTAATGAATTCATAAATTCTAACTGGATTAAGACAGGGATGGAACATCATAGAATCATCAGAATAGATGCTCCAGAATTGCTATTTCATGGGGAATGCAAATAGTTACTAAAAAAGACAGGTCAGGAGAGGGGATCAGCTAGTCCATTAAAAGAAACAGGCAACCAACAGTAAAGGATACAAGTGAGGGCTGTGTAGTTTCCACTCTTAGGCCTCATTCACATGAACGATACGGATTGGCTCAGTGAAACTTGTTCAGTGAAACTCGTACCATTTTCAAACAAGTTCAGTCAGTTTTGTCTGCGATTGCGTTCAGTTGTTCAGGTTTTTCCACACGGGTGCAATGAGTTTTGATGCATTTTCAAGATTAACAATCTACATCTCCTGTTCTATGGGGCCAGAGCTGAGTGAAAAACACGGAATATAGAACATGCTGCAATTCCCACGCAACTCAGAACTGATGTACACAGACCCATAGAAATTAATGGGTCAGGATTCAGTGCGGGTGCTATGCATTCACGCAAACCACTTCACTTCATTCACTTCACTTCAAACCAGCGTGGAAAACCCGCTCGTGTGAAAGGGGTTTAAGTGTCTGATCGGTGGTAGTCCAACTGCTGGAACCCCTACTATTATTGAGAACGGGGTCCCGCATTTCCTCATTTGAATGAACCGACGGTTGTGCATGTTCACTGCTCCTCCAGTCAACTCTATGGGGCTGCTGGATATACTGTACTGCCTTTGACTAAATCCAGGAGTCCCATAGAGGTGAATGGAGAGACAGCAAACATGCACGTCAACCACTCCATTCAAACAGCGGAACATGAGATCCCCTTTCTTGTGACCAGTGGACTTCCCGGTGGTCGGATATCCATCGCCCAAATGTGATTGCTATTATTTTAGTAAAACTTCTTCATACAACAGCCCCTTCACCAAATGACTTAAATTCACAAGTTTTTACAAAATCTCAATAAAACAAAAGGTGTGTGGGTGATATCTAATCTTCTCATGTGTTAGGGTGGTATTACGCTGCTCGAGAAGACATCCATCCACTCTCGTTTGCACTGGCCTGGTTACACAGGCCGATGCATACTGAATGTGGGAGGAACGATTTGCGCCTCCGTCCTCATTCTATTCATTATCACAGGGGCGGACTGGGAACTTAAAGTGGCCCTGGAAAAAATACTAAAAGTGGCTCGTTTTGTAGTCGGGTCCAAAATGGAAGGCAGGGCCAACAATACCATATTGTAGCACATTATATTACCCCAACAGAGCCAAATACCACAGTCCATGACAAAATACCGCCAGCAGCACAGAATACATCCCCAAAAACTTCCACTGGTCGGCCATGAGGAGGACCCAGGCGGCCCCCTGGGCATTGGCCCACTGGGAAATTTCCCTGTAAGGTCTATGGCCAATCCGCCCATGTCGGCACATCCCTGATTACACAGTGATATGTGCTGCCAATAATTGAGCATCTTTCATCCTGGTGAAAGATACTCATCAGACAATGAACGAGTTCATCTGCTAATCGTCTTCCTGATTATACGAGCCAGTGATTGAGAATGAGCGTTCCTATCAATGCTTATTCTCAATAATTTGCCTGATTATCGTGCAGTCTAAAAATGACTTTTACAGTACAAAGTCAACCCCTTCTCTATAATTCAAGGTATACATGTACAACCAAAGAGTACATTTTTATTTATTTATATATTTTATGCACTTATATAGCGCTACTATATTCTGCAGTACTTTATAGACATTAGCATCAAGTTGTCCCCAATGGGGTTCACAAGTTAATGTGTCATGGATGCCGTATCAATCGCTCAGCTTGCTCCATCAAGCCTGACGAGGGCACCTCATCTGGGCCCGAAACGTTGCAATTGGCTATCCACTGGCTATCACTGGTGTGATATAATGCACAAATAAAAACCAATGAACTCATATCTTGAGTGCTGTCTCGAATCTCTCTGAAAAATACTTGGATATCCAAGGTTGAGGATAACACTATCGAGACGTGCACCTCCCTCCCTCCAAGCCATTGGTGTTTGACTGCTGTGCTGTGGCCAACTACTGATGTACCAAGTTAATGAGTCAATGTAACAAACATTAAACAAACACCATCATTTTCTTGTCAGGAGCCTTGTTTCTAGTTGTCGGCTGATTTATGGAGCCCAATGTGGACTCTTAATGCGGTCTAATAGGGCCAGATTTCTGATAAATCCGAAAATGCAAACACTGCTTTCTTTTAGGATGGAGATAGGATCACAGTTAGTTCAATGGTTAACAAGCCTTTAAATATCCTTGGAATTTAGCAGCAGACAGATCCCTGATCTAAAATCGCATTATTGATGGATTTTGTCAGGCTAAAATGTGACAAGGTCAGTACATGATAGAGGAGCATGACCTCCTCATGTGTGCAGCTATATTTCATGACAAACATGTGCAGTATCCCAGAACTGCAAATAGTTTGTTGTTTAATGTGTTGTAATGTTATACCCAGTATACCTACGTATAGATGGCACAGCGATAGTTAACAATCCAGTTGGGTGGGGATTCATTAGTTAGGGAGAGTAAAGTGGAGTTTGGAAGGAGGAGAAAGCTGTGCCACATGGTCCTTCTCCTTAGGCCTCAAGTTCCAGAGACTAACAGATGAAAGAAAGAAAGAAAGAAAGAAAGAAAGAAAGAAAGAAAGAAAGAAAGAAAGAGAGAATTTATAATCTGCATGTTACAAAGATAGGAGTCAGCAAGGTAATGTGTGACTACAGCCATTCAGACTTTGCTGTAGTGAGTAACACAGTTAAGACACCTTTCACACCCGAACACGTCCTGGCAAGATGTGCCTTCAAATCCATGTATCCCACAGTTGACACTACAGCCATTATTACGAAGGTACTCTTGTTAACCACAGAAAATGAGAGAAGTGTACAAAGGGACCATAACTTTGCCAGCCTGTATATTTCACTATCAGGGGCAAAAAAGGATTTGCACCTTGTACAGACAAAATTGTACTTGTTATTGGATGTACTACAACTCCCTTTTTGTACTACAGTAAAGAGAGACATTTATTCTTCTTCATCTGGCCTGTTTTTTGGACTCCTGCACTATATGCTGGCCTTCCCACTCTGTATGCCCTTCCTTGCACCCATACAGACACCTAACATCACAGGCACCCCAACTACCAGAAGGAGCCCCAGAACCAGGATGTGCCCGAGGGGAAGAAAGAGTGCCAGTGCTGCAGGAGCCCCAGAACCAGGGTGTGTCTCAAGGGAAGAAAGGGTGCCACTGCCTTTCACTGCATAGCCCTAGGGAGCAATGGTGTGAGGACAGCCACTGTGATTGATTGTTACAGTAAGAGCCACTTCCACCCCCATCCTCCGCTCCGGCTTCTTCTGGTCTTTGCACTTGTATGTTTTCCTTGAGTAGGCATAATTACAAAAAATAATTTTTTTATTGTGCTTGCAAAATATAATAAGGCCTTGGACTAGAACGATGATTTTTTGTGAGGCAGTATCTCACACCAGGAGGTTGCATACTGACGTATTTATATCTAGTATTTAAAAACCTAGGTCACAATAGGCTAATACATGCAAAGGGTAGAGATGGGCGAAGCGATTCGTCGATTCATTGATTCGTATCGAATCTTGGGATTTTTCAGCTGCAAAGCGAATCCGAATATTAGGTGATTCGCTTTGCTTTTGTACGCATCGCTACGTAGTTTGTCCGCTAAATTATATGCTATTCTACGTATAATTTAGTTACTCTATACGCTGTTGCGTAGACTCCTCCCTGGTAGTTACTCTACACGCTGTTGCGTACGAATTCTATTCAGCGATGCAGACTCCTCCCTGGTAGTTCTGCCCACTTGCATGCGAGGAACACGTGGCAAGTCAGCAGAGTAAGATGGCGGCGAGACAGCGAGGTCCTGACTGGGGAAGCATGTTGTGGGCAGACGACCCCTATGAGGAGAAGGAACCGGAGATCTATCTCTCACAACTCAACAGGAAGTCGGATGAGGTGCCTGCTGAGGTGGTGACTCCACTGGCTGACAAGGTGGAGGCGGCAGGAGTTCCCGCTCCGCCACGCATGGACTACTCCTTACGCTAGAATTTGATGGTCCCTGAGGCTGTCACCCGGAATGCCCAGACCCTCTGGGAATACAAAAAGCTGGTGGAGGAGTGGGTGGTGCAAGTTTTGGAGCACCCACGGTCCGGTAACCCTAAGCTGGAGCGCCGAAGGGGAACTGTTATTTGGTTCAATGTGGAGCGGGGAGTCGGTTTCATCGGCGATGAGGAGACGGCGAAGGAATTATATGTTAACCGCCGTTCGGTTAAGCAGCTGTATCTTCCGCCCGTACGCCACAATCTCCACGCAGGGGATTACGTGGAGTATACCCCCATGAAGAGCCTCCAAGGCCCCTTTGCTACTGGGGTGAAAATCTTAAAGCGACCACCTACTTCTGCAGCGCCCCCGGAAGACTGGAGTGAGGAGGCCCAGGCCGCAGAAGAGGCTTGTGACCTTGAGATTTGAAGAGAAATCCCAAGGTTAGGATCAGCCGGAACCCCTGATTCCTGATTCGCCGCCACCGCCACCGATACCACCGATCCTTCATGTGGGACAGATGACCACGAACACTTTCGTGTACCATCCAACTGTGGTACAGTACCACTACCAACTGCCATGCCCATGGCAGTTGCAGGCCGCACAGTCCGCCGCTCGTGGAAGACCGTTACCATTACCGTTACAGCCGGAGATTCTGTCACCTGGTATGCCGGCAGGAGGATCTGGCCACTACAGAGTGATGGGCAGGGCCAAAGTTACCACTGCCTTTGCCAGTGTGACAGCCCAGTCACCAAGAAGACCATCCTTGAGAGGTCAGCGGGGGTCTGCTGCCGCAGCCAGGGCCGCTTTCATGATAAGGCAGGAGCGCCCTCTCATGCCCTTTAGCTCCAGCAGCAGTGAGGAGGACCTGCTGGCCTTTAAGTAATTCCAGCAGTTTTTATGGGAGCCACAACATGGACTTATCCTGAAGGGTGGGCACTTGTTGGCCCTTGTTTTTAGTTTTGTTGTCCCGCGTTTGTCCTCACCCAGATGGCCATGGATTGTTAGGACTCCCCCCATCAAAAAAAGTTTTTTTATCCAAGTTGCGCATACGTGCGCCTCATCCCTTTTTTCCCCCTTTTCAGGTTATTTGGGGAGCCCCTTCGAAAGAGGGTTTTTTAAAGGGAACCTTTGCTGCTATTTTTTTACCCATTTGGATTACAATTTTGCCTATGTGGATTACAAATTGCGACTGAGTTTGGGACTCTGCTCCACTTCTATGACAAGCGTCAGAAGAAAAGAGACTTAAACATGTCCGTGAGCATACTAGGTAGGTGATATTTAAAATGTTTATATTATACTTATAATAATGTATTTGCACTATTTACCATATATGTGTCTCGAATATTCGCTCTGCCTCTGAGGAGTGCACGCCATGGCCTCTCCTCGTACGTGCCTGCGTATTACATAATCGCTTAGACAATAGTACGCTGAGATTCGTAAGCTATTTGTAAGCTCATGCGTACGTCTTCTAAAAAGTTGCGTACATTTTGTAAATGAACGATCGTTATTAGTGAGCGAATGTTCGCTAATAGCACATATTAACGTATATTTTGTACGCAAATACAACAAATCTATTCGTCGAATACACAAATTTTAGGAAAAGTTCGGCGAATGTTCGGCAAATATTTTTTTCAATGATTCGCTCATCTCTAGCAAAGGGGTATTCCGGTTTCAGGATATTGATGACCTAACCTCAGGATAGGTCATCAGTACCACACTGGTGGGGGTCTGACTCTCAAAATCCCTACCAATTTGCCTTTTGAGGGGACTGCAATGCTTGTGCCAGTGCTGCATCTTCTTCAATGTTTACCTGCGCACTGTCTGCACAGTAGCGGTGGTGTAGTGTAATTACCGCTTCTTCTTCCGTTCACAGAGAGAAAAGACTGGGTTTTCTGCCCCAGACCTTCTTCCAACCCTGAGTTCCTTGTTCGGTTCCTCTCTGACCCTCAGTTATCAGCTCCCTGCTGCCCCCTATAGTAGCCAAAGTGGATGGCTGTTGAAAAGTGTGGCTGTACTTTCACACAATTTCATTTCATTTAATAGAGAATGGAATAACTAGCAAATTTCTAAATCACTTCATTTAAAAGATATGCTTGAATCAACCTGAAAAAGCTATAAAGTCATGGTCACTAGGGGTCTCATTTCCAACTAAGTTGCAGTCCACTGCCTGTTGTCAAGCAAGATCCATCCCTGGTAACAGAGATTCAGAAGATGGCTGACAGGAAATGAGGGCGTGTTAGAGCTAGCTGAAATCCTGAGCCTACACAGTTTCTGAACACCACAAGAGCCCCCAGCCTCATTACAAATGTGATTGATCCCTCTTTATCTGCTCTGTGAGCTCCAGAGGTGAAAACAAACAGTGGTAGTTAAGGGGAAGGGGGTTACAACAATACAGTGCTGGTAGAAGGGAGGCACCCTGCCCCCCCCCCCCCCACACACACACACACTTCTGCGTGAAATGTATCTATCTGTGCAGCTGAAACATGGAATAATATGGGTGAAAAAAAACATTAGGGAAGCCCAAACATAACTGTTCCTTCACAGTTATGATTGTACAAAGAAGCATAGCCATTATGAAAACTTCTTTTGAAAACTCAGGTACGTTTTAAGACTCTTTAAGTGGCAAAATGCATGAATAACAGGTACTGGGTGGTAACAGGTCAGACACAAAACTAACGAATGCTCATATAAACAAGTGACATTTCACTTAAATGTCACGTATTTCTCACAATTCACCAATTTAAAAGAACCAAAATAGAATATTATAGAATTTAAGAAGCAAAAATGAGACTTTTTAACCTTAAAATCAGTTTTTTGAGTTCTATATGCATTTTGTGTTACTGTAGTAAAATGTCATAGATGGGGGCATGGCGTATTCACAGTGCAAGACAAATGTCAAATACTGGATTACTACAGTCAATCATTATATTCTGCACGTACTACCTATGACCTTACATCTCAGCACTGAGAACTTGGAGGCAAAGATATACTTGAGACATTTGGTTGGCCGCGGCGTCTCACAGCTGTGGTGTTAATTGACAGCAAGCAGGGATTTTGAAAACCGTGAGAAATTAATAGCAAAAGTATATTGAAAAACTGTATACTAGACAATGGCTACACAGCGATTTTTGCCATGACTAAAGACAGCAGTGTCGCAGCGCTCCCACAAGAATGAATGGGGTCGTAGAACAATTTGCACGTATGTTGCGACTGCGACATGTGCAAAAAAATCCAGTGATTTGCGCGTCTTGGTCGTAGCAAACACTCAAATTGCAACCCCATACATTACTACAGCGGCCTCGATACTCTGCGATCTTTGGATGCTCGATAGATTAAGCCTTAATGTATTTCTCTTTAAACTTTATTCCTCCAAATGTCAGCCCCGATCCATGATATCTCTATAGCTTGGCATCGGGTCTTCCAGTCAGTATATCATAAAATATGAAACTTTTGTTTGGCTGTGAGAACTCAGCTGCTTGGATTATAGCTGTAGATTCTGGGAAAAGCAGAAAAGACTTTTTTTTTCTTCTCTCTGTTCCCCTTAAGACCATTTTCCTGGCAGTCTGGAAATTCTGCGTTCACTATGACATAGTTCCCACTTGGATGCACTTTTGCTGTAGCATGAGAATGACTGCACATGAACAGAGGCTCAGAATAGACTGTATTTCTCAACGGGTCTCTGATGTTCACAGGAGAGAGAAGCAAAGAGGATTTTTATTAGATAAACTTGTATAGGATCTATACTAGATACTAGATATTTTGGGATGTGGATGTATCTATAGATGTGTCCTTCAAACAGGTCCTGCAAATCAACCAAAAATTTTCTTCATCACATAATTTAGCTTTCATAAATCCTCTTTCCGTTTGCTGTTAAGCATATGGATGATATAGTTTGGGCACAGATTTTGAACTTTTGGAGCACCAAGTAAATTTATGTTTGGGGTTCCCAGACGTTTCTCTAAGCTCCGTCCCATAGCAGTGCTAAGCTCTGCCCTGCCACAACGCTAAAATGGTGACTCATTCTGTGACCCCCAACATAGTATAAGTGCCCCCAAGACAATATGGTGCCTCTAATGTGCCCCAACGCAGAATAATGCTGCCCTACGTTGCCCCAACGCAATATGGTGCCCCTTATGTGTCTCAAACACAAAATAATGCCCGCTTATGTGTATCCAACACACCAGAATTTAGTTTAATTTACGACACGCTAGACATAAGTTTCTGCTAGGCGTTTTTTACACCAGATTTTTGCTTTTGTTACTGTCTTTTGCAGTTTTTGGTGTATCTTTTGGACAAAAGTCATACCTGCTCCAAGGTGGTATAAAAATGTGCGTAACATTTTGATAGTATAAAGCCCTATTGTGTCACAGATAGGGATTTTTGTAGGACATTTAATTTAGAGCAACTGATGCATATCATAGGATATGTCTGTACTACTTCATAGACTCTGCCATAGACTCTACAGCAAAAGTTTTCAGTGGGCCGGTGCCCAGGGGGCCACCTGAGCCCTCCTCACTAGCGCTAGCCAAGTAATTCATTATCTGTCACTCCCAGAGTTAATTAATGCTGGGGGCGTCAAGTACAGTAGTTTTGTACCTGACCATAGACCATAGGTCTCCTCTTGATTCCTCAATTCAACTATATTGCCATCCTGAGGCAATTTGTGTAGGAGGACAGAATCTGACAGCTGGAGCTGGCTACCACAAAGTGGCAGCTTCTGAGGAGGTATTTTGTCCTGCTGGGGCATTATTTTGTGCTGCACTGTGTTTTTTGATGCTGCAGAGTCAGGTTATCGTGTTGCACTGAGGTACTTGGCTCTGCTAGGGTGGTATTTTGTGCTACAATATGGTATTGCTGGCCCCACCTACTCGTATTAGCCCTGCCTTCTGTTAATTTAGACCCACCTACAACATGGGGACACTTTTTTTTTTTTTCCAAGCCACTTTAAGTTCCCAGCCTGCCACTGACTGCAACTCAGCCCTCCTCACATGACAGTATAAGAAGCATCCACGCTTATTGGAACGTTGCTTTTCCAGGTATTGGATTTCGATGATCTGTGTTCTGCTGATTGGTGGGTATCTCTGGGCCAGACCCTCACTAGATACACACTGAACCCTTAAAGAACCTTTGAGGATAAAATGTTCCAACCAAGGGAGCAGATGTCTAACATCGGCCTAGAATCGGCTTGATTGCAATAATTATTATTAACGATCATAAAAAAATGTGAATATATTAACAATAGTCGCTGTGTCTATGTTGAGCTTAACCTAAGGAGCCAGATGAGAACCCTTTAGTCAATGCTTGAGTAGGAGATCAGGCTTTTATAATGTAGGTGGTGTTATGAGCAGTGGGTGTGGAACCATTGTGCCAACCAATGGGTTTGACTGGCGGTTTCCTGGTTTTCACCCTTTAAAGGGTGTCTGTCACCTCATTTTCACCTATATAGCTAACAGCAGTGCCCCACAGAAGATTGCATACACATCCCAAACATACCTGTGTTCACTGTGTGTCTGTATTACATGTCCAGAAAAAGCACTTTTATTCTGCAGGAAAACAGCTCCCAAGTGCCCGGCTGAAAGTGAAACTAAAAAGAGCTTTTTCTTCCGACTCGATTTCTAACAGCTATATCTTCTGATATACTGGATATAATGCTATACTATTTTTGTATCATTTTAAAGCTTGGAATGCCAGCTTTTTCAAAGAAGGTCAGAACCATTTTTCCATCTGCTATCAATCCCAAGATACGAGCAGCTAAAGCAGCCCTCCCCTCTTCAGTCTGGTTTGCAGCAGAGCCAGGCACTTGGGAGCTGTTTTCCTGCAGAATAAAAGTGCTTTTCCTAGACATGTAATAGAGACACAATGCACACAGGTATATCTGGGATGTGTCTGCAATCTTCTGTGGGGCAGTGCTCTTAGTTATATAGGTGAAAATGAGGTGAAAGACTCCCTTTAACCCCTATACAAGAATCTGACCTTCGCTGGAGGGGAGCCACCAGGCCAGGGGCGGATTGGCCATAGACCTTAAAGGGAAATTTCCCGGTGGGCCGATGCCCAGGGGGACGCCTGAGCCCTCCTTGCAGCCGGCCAGTGGAAGTTTATGGGGATGTATTTTGTGCTGTTGGCAGTATTTTGTGATGCACTGTGGTATTCGGCTCTGTTGGGGTGTTATAATGTGCCACAATATGATATTGATGGTCCTGCCTTCCATTAATTTAGACCTGACTACAAAACGGGACCAATTTTTGTATTTTTTCCAGGGCCACTTTAAGTTCCCAGTCCGCCCCTGACCAGGCCCTTAACTCTTGGAATAGCTTCAGTGTGATTCACTGGGGTCAGAGACACTGGTGTGTGGCAACGAGAGATCAGGCAATACTCATGGTCAGGAAAGAGGCAGAAATCAGGGAAGGCACAGTACGTGGAAAACAATCCAAAAGTTGAAGGAGGCAGCTCAGGATCAATACCGTAAAAAAGCATGGATCAGGTCAAGTAGCAGAGGATCAAGATCCAGGAAACAGCCAGAAGCTGGCACTCAAACAAATGGATTGTAGCTCATTTGCAGGGCCTAGCAAGCAAGTGAAACCAAAACAATTGCTCTTGCAAGGGGTATAACAAACAGCCCAGCATATATAGGAGGGCTGGTGATCTCATTAGTGAAACAGCTGAACACAGAGCAAACGTGGAATTGACTCTTGCAGTGTTGCAGTGTGAGGTTCAATAGATAGACACATATACACCGAAAGAGACCTAGCAGCCTGGCTGCAGCTTTCAGTGTGCAACACAGGAGTCTGGTGGCTGGGCAGAAGCTAGGTAAGTGACGTGCAACCCATGCCACCCGCATAGTGGGATGGCGGTGGGCACAGAGTGTCACCATGACAGGTGGTACCTACAAACTGAACTTTACGCTCAGTCTTCAATATATAACTAGTGAGATTTTTTTCCTCAAAGAACCTTGAGTCAACTTTGAATTTGCAGAGTCATTTCCATGAAAGAAATTTCCCCTTGAAAAATATTAAGTGTGAGAATTGATGGACTGACAAATTGTAGAATTTGAACTAAATCCCAAACCAAGAAAAAAAGGCATCAAACATTTATCCCATGATTGATAATTACTCCGTCTAGACAAGAGCACTTATCTTATTAGCGTGTTACTATCTAAACAGCTCAAGCAGCAAAGGAGGATCTTATATCTCATGACTGTGCTCCTAAATGGACCCTGCTTTGCTGGAGTGGAAAATCTAAGAGCCAAAATTAAAGAAAAGTGGTCAAATTAAGGCAACAGCTCAAATGAGAAAAAGAAAGAAAAGCAAAACCACTTCCCACAAAAGTAAAAATGTGGTCCAGTGATCTACTGGGAGAAGCCTAAGAAAATCAGAGGAAAGGCAAGGAGGAGAGAGAAGAATTGTGAAAGATGAGGATGATATTGAAGTATATACTACTGGTTACAGACTCTATGTATCTATGTTAAAACGATTGACCAATGCTGTTAACCTCCCAGTGACATTACCAGTCTCCAGAGGACTAGGTGCTGTGAGAGAAACCAATAAACATCAATACATATGTACACCTAGAAGAAGAGCATAGCAAAAGGGTTTGGGCTAGAGAGACATGTGCCTCAGGTGCTGGATGTCAAGTCACACTTTAAGTCACCTCCTGTCCATATGCTCAATTAGGGCATGTGAGGGGCGTCTTCACGCCGGCCCACCCTCTGTGAGTCATATTGGAGAACCACGCTATTAGTCGCTCCCGATTTAGCCATTTTGTGGATGTTTTGCAGATATTATAACGCCCATATTCTCCAGCGGTCTCTGAGACTTAGGGTACAATCACATAACAGTGATAAACAGTTGAGTGATGTCCGTTTTTGTTACAGCCATCACACTGCCATTTTCAGAACCAACTAAAGTCTATTCACATGGCCGTTTTTTGGGGGTTTTTTTACGACCAGTGAATAGCAGTTTTAAAAAAATAGGACATGTTCTATTTTTGGAAGTTTTCACCACCAGACAGATCCCATTGAAATCAATGGGTCAGTTTTTAACAGCTCCCAGTGTGGTGACATCACATGCTCATGCTGGGAGCATCAGGCCCTGCTGCCTCCAATGAGAAGCGAGTGTTCATTCAATTGTCTGCTGTGAGTTTTTTTTGTAGGCACCAGCAGAATAGGGGGAACTAAGGGGTCATTATTGGTACAAGTGCATTGAGGGGGTAGTATGGGGGTATTATTGATACTTGGGGCCCTATGGCAGTTATTCGATGTCCAGGGGGCTGATGGATATCCAGGGAGCACTAGGTGCAATGGGGGCGTTCACGTTACACTTTACGGTTCTGCATTTTCTGAAACTGCTGTGCCATCTCCACATTGATTGAGGGACCAGGCATGATGTTTTCAGAGGGTGCTTCAATTGCAGAGAGAGTAAAGCCTCTAAGTGTAATGGTAACGCCCCTATTGCTCCTAGAGGCTTCATTTGCATATATTAAAACTTCATTTTTCTCAGCAATGCGGGCACATATGAACATGTGACCAACACAGATGCCTTCAGCTGCCAAGCGCACATGTAACAGGTCAGCCAGTGTCATAGGCATAAATCTGCTGACAGATGCCCTTTAACTTATGCCCCTTAGCATTCATGATCTAATGAAAACGTCATACTTACCTGCTCCTTACTGCTCGGGTCCTTGCTCCCTGGCTCCCATTCATCCGTCCTCCGGTCCCCATTTTGTTTGCTTCCGGTCTAAGTATGGACATGGTCACATGTGCCTCTGCAGCCAATAACTAGATCATC
This sequence comes from Rhinella marina, assembly GCA_900303285.1. Lineage (NCBI taxonomy): Eukaryota > Metazoa > Chordata > Amphibia > Anura > Bufonidae > Rhinella > Rhinella marina. The sequence continues at coordinate 205,782 of ONZH01009664.1, forward strand.
AGTGACGTGTCTCCAAGCAGCATGTGACTCAGCAGTGACGTACCGCTTGGGGAAACATCACCACTGAAGCCAGTCATTGGCTTCAGTGGCTTACCTGCTCCCCACCACTCTGGTCCTGGGCTCGATCATTTTCCGGATCCTGGCTTGCTTACTTTCAGCTGGGGTCAGGAAGATGAATGACCCCAGGTCCGGAGTGGTGGGAGCAGGTAAGTATGACTTTCATTAGGTCATACATGTTACAGGGCATAACTAAATAATGAAGATTCCCCCCAAAAAAATCCTTTAAGGCTTGCTTCTTCTTAGTCATTTATTTTGGGAATTGTGTAATCTGCAAGGAAATATGCAGCGTATTATGTGTTCACAAACAACGCTTCCTGCACCAGACATCTTTGCTGACCTTCAGCACATTCTTGTAAACTGTTTAAGCCAATTTCAAGCCAAGATATTTCTGACAAGAACAAAAACACATATAAATCACTTTTATAGAAACTATAACACCCCAAGATCAAATGCAACCTTTGAAAACCAGACACAACAATAACAGACTATCAGTTCACTAGAAAGATTTTAATAGCTCCCATAAAAATCTGCTGGGAACCAGGAACATGGAGCAGCTATACGTACAAACGAGAAATATACACTAATGACGTCCAGTTTATGTATCTAAAATGGGCTGTAAAATAGAAATACATGAACTGGAATGAGGCTGGTACTCAGGGGTGGACTGGCCATAGAGCCTACAGGGAATTTTCTCAGTAGGCCAATACCCAGGGGGGCGCCCAAGCCCTTCTCACTGCCACCAGCTAGGTATATAGTGATCTAATGCTCTCGTTAATTAATGCTAGGAGCAGCAGATGCCCTTCTAAATTCAACTGTATCACCATCCTCAGTTTGGTGACAGCTCAGTATTTTGTTCTGCACTGTGGTATTTAGTTTTGCTGGGGCGGTATTTTGTGCTCCACTACGTTATTGGTGGCCCCGCTTACTTCTGTTGTCCCTGCTTACATGTGGCTTGTGTTGCCCAATCTTCTGTCAATGTGGACTCACCTAGAAAATGGGGTCACTTTAAGCAAGTTTAGGTATTTTGCCAGGGTCAATTTAAGTTCCACGTCCGCTCCTGCTTGTACTCTCATCACAATAATGTTATAAGGTAGGCCCTACTGACCCTCATTAGGCCTAACAGGGTGGAGGCTCCAAAACACAATCCATGGGTTTACCAATATCAAAACACCTACAGTGTCTTTATTAGGAGTTTCATTCCGAACCTATCCTTAAAGGGTTTCTGTCACCAGTTTTTTCGGTATGAATCAGGCTGACATTAGAGATGTGCTAATGTCACCTGATTCCAAATATATATCTGTTTTATTTACTGGTGCCCCCATTTTTATATAAAATGAACTTTTATTTTATGCTAATAAGGCTTCTAGGTGCAAAGGGCGTTACCTCTGCTCCTAGAGGCTCTGTTGATTGACAGGACCAGGCAGAGAAGAAATACTCCATTCACCATAGCTTTCAAGGACCTTCAATGATGTCATGACCATGTGATCAGTCACATGGTTTAGGAGGAGACAGGCTATTTGTGTGATCCTAACCATGTGACTGATCACATGGTCATGACATCATTGAAGGTCCTTGAAAGCTATGGTGAATGGAGTATTTCTTCTCTGCCTGGTCCTGTCAATCAACAGAGCCTCTAGGAGCAGGGGTAACGCCCTTTGCACCTAGAAGCCTTATTAGCATAAAATAAAAGTTCATTTTATATAAAAATGGGGGCACCAGTAAATAAAACAGATATATATTTGGAATCAGGTGACATTAGCACATCTCTAATGTCAGCCTGATTCATACCGAAAAAACTGGTGACAGAAACCCTTTAAAGGCTATATACACCTTTGGGGGCAATTTCTTTTTTCTTTATTATAGTATTATTTTGAGCTAAAAATATATATTTTTTTCAATTGGTTTTTATTAAAATTATGGAATCCTTTTTTTCTGTAAATAGCTGAGATGCTCTAGTAGTAGCAGCCTGTGGATTTTCTGTCTTTTCCATCATTTGGGGAGCTGACAGTCTCCTTATCTCTGCTCTCTGACATTATAAACACTCATTATAGCTCAGTTCTTATCTTACTGATAACAATGTGGCTTAAATAAGTGTTTATGACCTCTTAGTAGTTTAGACATAAGATTTATTAGGTGACAGGCGCAAAGTGAAAGTACCATTCACACAGCTAGAAAAACAGTTAACCATTTGTGACAGAATGGCTCAATATTTTTAATAAAGGCCAATTAAAAATATGATTTTAGCCAAAAATGAGTAAAATGCAATCATAAACAAGAGCTGTCTATTCACTAAAATCTCCAAAACACCTTTAAATAGCACCTGTCAGCAGACAATTCACTGATAAACCAGGCAGAATGTCTTGTAGGGCTAGCACAGATAAATGTAATGATATCTGGTGACCCATTGCTTCACTCTGTTCCATATGCAAATGAGCAGTTAAGTGCACTGACAGTAGAACCAAGCCACACCCTTGCTTCTCCTGCTTCTTCTTTCAGCTCTGCCCTCTCTTTCTTAATTGCCAGGACCAAATTCCTGCATAGTCATCTTGCCTAGCCCTGTCAATAGAAGGACAAGAATTTCAGGCCTGAGTGCTGCTGTGTCTGTCATCTATTAGGTCCCAAGCCTCACTCCCTGGCCTGTGCTCTCCTTAGCACACACAATGCTGTGACATCCCACCTGCTGAGCAGAAAAGTGCAAACGCTGATTATCATCCTCCCAGCCTGTCCCTGACCAGTGCAATCTCCTGCTCAGCTCAGATGATGTTACTGCATTGCGTCATGCTGCTGGGTAGAGCATGATGTGCTCTGTTCACTGGGGGATTGGGGCAGAGGAGCTTTACTATTATAAGGGTGCAGTAAGAGGGGCAATAAGGGGGCATGACTATTGTATGGGGGCACAAAGTGGAAATGACTACTTTCTGGGGGCACAAAGGGGTTATAACTAGTGTGAAGGGGCACTAAGGAGTCATAATTACTGTGGAGGGACACTAAGGAGACATAATTACTGTGAAGGGGCAATAAGGTGGAATTACTACTGTGTAGGGTGCTAAGAGCGCAAATTGGGCCTTGGTGGCATACTGTAAAGTAAACTCTTGACTCCTCCTCCTGCCCAGCGCTAGTCTAGTAAGCATTTTATTTTCATATCTTTAACATGAGTGGGTGGGTGGTTGTATGGCGAGTGTTGGCGGTCTTCATTAGCTGCAGGAGAGGGGGTTGCAGGGAAGTTGCATTCAAAAATTTGCTGTGGAGGCCAGCCTTTTCTAGTTATGCCCATGATGTAAATCCAACAGGAATTTTCTACAGCAGGAATTTCTCGCAGCATGTGTATGAGATTTTTTTTTTTTGTTACTACTATAAAAATACTGCAATTTTTTTTTTTCATGCAGATGAACCCTTGGCGTATGCCGATGCAACAGAATTTTTTTGTTGCAGATTTTGCTACTACTCTAAGGATTAATCTGCATGTGTTACATTACATTTGTCATAAATTTTGAATTCATCTAAATAGTTTTCTGCCTTATTGAATTGTCCGTGGTAACAGCGCTTTTTACTAGTTCCTGAAATATCATGTCCATCCAAATATGCACACAGCACCCCCTGTCCAGATAACTTGCCATATTTACCTCCCCTAGCCCGGTACTTATTTTTTAAGACCATGTGAAATTGACTGAAAAGACTAGGATACTCCTTGTGTATGAGCAGAATTACCTAGAAAATCCGTTACATCAGCAGTCTCAACCACACTTTGGGACAATTTGCAAGTTTGCATATCCATCCGAAGGAAAAATGTGCAATTCTACATTTTTGGGAACAGCTGAACACACAGCTGTCAGCCGAGCTTTTATAGGGTTATTTAACCGAAAAATTCTATATTTCTCCTGTGTGGAGCACTGAGGTAAACACATTGTTCATTTTGTCTCTGATTTTCCACTGCAAATGAGCGTAATAAAGTGTTAACCTCTTAAAGGGAGTGGTCATGTTATAAAATGCTATAGAAAAATATAATAGTGCACATAATAAGGCAATCACAATACAAATGTGAATATCTCATTATCTTCTTTGCTGAGATGAGATCACATGAAGATACAGGCCCAGAGCCAGAGTTGCCAATAGTCCCACATTCGCAGGGACAGTTCCATAAAATTGAAAATGCTACTTTTTATGTTTTGTTACGGATTCCCCATTGCACTATATATAGTCATATCAGTCACAATTACTTATAGCACTTTCTACAGTCATGCTTTCTTCACATATGACCATGGCGATCCTCCCCTCTGACCTCTCTCCTGCTCTATGACAGGCCATGCTAACACCATACAGTACTTTCGATGAAAGCACCTAATGTCTCCATAGACCTGATGAATGCCAAGAGTGCACTTTTTGGTACCTTCTAGTCAAATATATGTCAATATACATTTTATTAACTATAAAAGAAAGTATAGTTTGCCGCATATTACTATAAAATATGTTTTTTGTTAATATGGAAGCCTCTATATGGCACACATTGAGACTTTTGTATATCCACCAAATACATTTTCGCATAGCCTAAGCTATCATGAAACGTAGAGGACCCATACCAGCCAAAAAACAATTCAACCACCAAAAATAACCACAGCAGTATAATTCTGTTGCAAATAACTTGTATGTCTATGTATAACACCATACAGCACAGTTGGATGAACACAACCTATTGTGCCACCTCACACGATAGGCCGGGGCATGACTGTCACCTGGCTCTCCCACTGACTAGGAGCCAGCAGTGGCCTCACACCTTCACAGCCACCCCCTTCCCCAAACAACTGCTGGTTCTCCTTCCTGACCAAGTCCATCAAAAGCTGTGGATCTTCCGCAAAACCCGAGTGAGAAACATTGTCATCAAGCCTTTGTTCATCTTGCCAGGGCTCATCCGAAACTGGGGATCTGCCTCAAAGTCTGACTCCTCCCGCAGACAAGAAACAGTGCCGCTAAGCCTGTGTTGATCTCACTGTGGTGAAGTCTTCAATCCTGCCTTACTACCTAGAACAGGCGTAGGCAACCGACGACACTCCAGGTGTTGTGAAACTCCAGGTGTTTCACAACAACTAGAGTGCCGAAGGTTGCTGATCCCTGACCAACAGAATTACAAAAAATGTATAAGGGTGCCTTCACAGTATTTGTGGAAGAAAATTCTGCAACTGAAAATCAGGGGCATTCAAAAATTTGCTGTGGAGCCCAGCCTTTTCTAGTTATGCCCCTGTTTAAACGCAACAGGAATTTTCTACAGCAGAAATTTCTCCCAGGATGTGTATGAGGTTTTTTTTGTTACTGCTATAAAAATACTGCAGACCCTTGGTGTGGCGTTTTTTTTTTGCTGCAGATTTTGCAGTTAGGCTAAGGATCAATCTGCATGTGTTACATTACATTTGTCATACATTTTGCACTCATCTAAATACTTTTCGGCCTTATGGAATTGTCCGTTGTAACAACCCTTTTTACTCGTTACTCTACCGAACAGACGGTTGTGAGGAAGGAACGCTTCCCTCCCGACAATTGCCTACAGAATCTGTAGGTGTAATAGGGCCCTTACCGTTACACCAATCTTCCATCCAAAGAACCTACTCCCTACTGCTCTCTTACAGTATCTCCCCCTAGATTACCTGTTGCCATCAGCCATGTGGCCATCTCCACTTTGTACAAAGGGACCCCTACCGCCACCTATTTCAGTCTGCCCCACTACTACCTCCATTCTTCCTGGGGGCCACATGACCCTCCTTATAGTTCCTTACAGGCATTTTGCCCAGTCGTCACTCTTCAGCACCGGACAAACATATGAAACAATGAATGGAAGAACCCTCCTTCAATAGAAGTTTATTTATGAATAATGCTACATTCAGCTATAATCCCTGTTTTGTTGCTTCCTAAGCTTTTATTTATCATGGTTTGGTAGCTTCTTGCATGTGAGAGAGGCCCCTCAGGTTTGTTTGTGTAAGGTTGTAATGAGTATTACTCAAGTGCCAAGTATGCTACATTGAAGTCAAGCTGTTGAATTCGAAAGCACCTGACAATCGTATTAGAAATGTGCAAATTCATATTGACATTCCTAGAATATTCCCAGAATATGTGCAACCCTCCCAGCTTGGTCAATAAGAGTTGAAAGGAGTACAGTACTCAATATGTTTGTTCATGACAAATACACACATGCAAATACAGCCTCAATTTGTCTGTCTCACTGAGTAAAATAGCATGGACAGCATAGGAAACCATCATATAACATCTGTTCTTCGAATTCATATGTAGTTTATCTTGATAGGTGAAGGAGAACCGGCCCTGCCAACTACTGTCAATGAAAAGATTTTCTAATGTCTAGAGAAAAGTAAAGCCAAAAAGGTACATCCACCATAGTTAAACAAGTGCCTCTGAAGCCTCCAGAACAATCATCTATGCCAGACGTCCTCAACCTTTGAGAGCCACATTCAATGCTATGAGATGGTCGCGAGCAAAACTTAACACGAAGAGATGGTAGAAGCCATATACCAAGCTGTAAATGCTTCCAAATAACCATGAACTAGTTCAGTGTGAGAAGCAGGTTTTCTGCCAGTCTTTCAAAATCTGGACTATGGTTTTTGAAAGAAGGGGTCATGTAGTTTGCTGCCATCAACCAGTAGCCTAAGCGGTGACGTTTCCCTAAACGGCATGTGACCAAGCAATGATATGCTGCTTGGGGACATGTCAACTCTGTGGCCAGTGATTGGCTGAAGTGGAGCACATGACCCTGCTCAGAAGTTCATAGGGACTGAGAACTGAGAGAAGCACTGATTGGGCCTTTATTCTCCACATCAGTAAAACTACTAAACTGCTTGAGGGCTCAGGCCCCAGTAAACTGACTGAGGAGAGTCAATGAAGGCCACCTTCTTTTGTATGGTTGGTTGTGGAAGAGGGCCCTCCTTGAGTCAGTTTAGCGATGTCTAGCCTCTCTTTTCTGAGCTCCTCAGTGGAAAACAGGCCAGGCACTAGTCACAGCCACCACTCAACTGCATGGTACACTACACTGAACTGATGGCAAATGGCCTGTCATGGTTGGGAAACAAAAAGAAGCCTCTCATTGATTGGCTGAGGCTCATCCAACCAATAGTAGTCTTATTTCACTCTCCGCAGTAGAACACTTCTGTTTGACACACAGCACACAGGATGTCTGACCTCCCTAGTGGTCACTTCACTTAATCACCACTGTTTCTGGTGTCAGAACAAGTGAAATCCACACATCAGACGTTCATAAGCTATAGGTTGGGAAGCCATTATCTATGATGCCATAAGTAAGGTATTTTTCTGACCGAAACTCGTTGACTTTTACCGGTAACATGCTGATGGAATGTATTTTTAAATTCATACAAAATAAAGGTAATATAATTTGAAATCTTCGAGTGCTGAATAATTTTTAAGTGGAATGTGTTATGCTTACCGGAGCTTGGTCTGTGCACCGACATTGATTCATTTGCTAGCTGGCTGGTGTTACTCTCTACACATGCAAACCATTATCTATGCCAAGAGGTCCCACGTGGTGGTACACTATGCCACTAAAGCTAATCACATACATTAGATCAGGGGCCAGCAACGTTTGGCACTCCAGCTGTTGTGAAACTACAATTCCCAGCATGCTCCATTCATTTCTATAATAGATCTTAGAAGAGCAGAGCAAGTATGCATGCTGGGAGATGTAATTTCACAACAGCTGGAGTGCCGGAAGTTGCCTGCCCCTGCATTAGATTAATGCCAACTAAAGAAACTGAATTGGGAGAGACTAGTATATTGGCCTCCTCACTCTTCCCTGACAGCAGATGTTGAGGGATAGAAAGATCAGGCAGTTGGATTTCAGCATGTCTAATCATTTTGTTTTCACAAAGTTAAGCTGCCTTCACAGGAGTCTGATAGCGGTGTACTCCCCTCTCTACATTGAAAAAACATGCACACTCGGGCAGGCTTGCATTAATATGCATATGGGGGGATAGACAACAGAAAATTGGAAAAAATATTTTTTACTTATTCAACCTTTCCTGGTGGTTTAATGAAGTGGAGGGTCCCTTCATCAGGCATTAAATAACAGTTCGTCTTATAGTCCAAAAAATATTGTAGAACCAGATGTTGACACATATTCTTTTTTTCTAATCATTTTTATTTTTTGATTGTAGGTTTGTTTGTTTTTTTGTTTTGTTTTTTTTGTATAAGAAAATGACAGAAAGATGTGAATGATGGTCATGTTATCAGCATAGAGCAGTGGTGGCAAACCTATGGCGAACCTTAGACTTTTCCTGCAGGGTGGACTATGAACGGCACAGGCAGTGCACTCAATTCAGGCAGGTTATTATAGCTAAATGATAAAGTACATGGAAGATATACTATACTGGACTGTAGTATTCAGAGTAAATTGCCGTGTTGGTACTTTGCAATAAATAAGTGGGTTTTGGGTTGCAGTTTGGGCACTCGGTCTCTAAAAGGTTCTCCATCACTGGCCTAGAGAATTGTTAAAACTGCAACTGGGAATTATTATTTTTAACTCCTATTAATTAGACCAATATTTAAAATCATCACTTGTCTGTTAAAGCGGACCTGTGACAGTGAGCATGGTGTCCTCTATGACTTGTAATTCCTTTATTTTCATTCCTGCCCATTCTGGGCTTAGGAGTCCAGTAGGTGGCCCTAATAAGTGATTGACAGTTATATCTATATGCATACTTAAAGGGGTTATCTCATGACTAATGTAAAAAATAAAAATCAGACATCAAAAAGTTCATGACGGCCTCTTTTTAACAAAGCTAGAACCAGCCCTGTACCTCACATGGATCCAGAGATCTCCTCATTCATTGCTCTGCTAGATTTACAGTATATCAAGCTGATAGCTCAAGGGGAGTGTCTTTTCTGCTGCAGCTCAGGGGGCGTGTCTATTCTCCCCCTATCACAGCTCAGAAGGCAGTTGTAGGATAAAACCGAGCATGTGCGGCCATCTCAGTGAGCAGGACAAAGAAATAAGAAAAAAAAAACAAACAGCAGGTGGCTCTATACAGATATGTTTTATTGAATAACTCAGTGGCTGTGCCAAATTTTTAATTACATGCAATTACAAAACTTTTAAGATCCAGGTGCTGGTTTGAAAACTAAAATATTTTTTGTGGGACAACCCCTTTAAACAGGAAAGGCTGTCATTCACAGAGTAGGACCACTCACTGGACTCCTAAGTGAACAGGAATTTATATGACTACAATACAAGTTATACAGAAACTTTTCATATATATATATATATATATATATATATATATATATATATATATATATATCTGCTCAGCTCCTCCTGCTCTATAACATTCCATCTGCAGATCAGACTACTAGGTCTGTAGGATATGATGAGGATAATGAGGCATAAATAACAATATTCACAGTTCACTAACAACAAATGAACATGATCATTATGCATCCAAAAGAAAGGCAGGTCTGTCAACAGCTGCTTGTTGACAGTTTCCAGGTAAGAAGAAGGTAATAAATATATGACATATGTAGACATGTAGAACAGATTCACTCTCTTTCCTGCCATAAGCAGTACCAGATATATCAGGTACTGCAGTGAAGAGTCCCCGGTGGAACAGTATCAATGCCTTTTCCCTACCGATCATATATTGATGACTTTTTTATATTTTTATCTGAATTTTCTGTTTTACCATGTGGTGACAGATTACAAATTTTAATATGATCTAGAGGTTTAGTAAAATACTAACATAGTAACATAGTTTATAAGTAGAGATGAGCGAGCACTAAAATGCTCGGGTGCTCGTTATTCGAGTCGAACTTTTCCCGATGCTCGGGTGCTCGTTTCGAATAACGAACCCCATTGAAGTCAATGGGAGACTCGAGCATTTTTGCAGGGGACCAAGGCTCTGCCTAGGGAAGGCTGGGTGAAAACCTGGAAACCTCAGAAAATGATGGAAACACCACGGAAATGGACAGGAAACAGCAGGGGCAGCATGCATGGATGCCTCTGAGGCTGCCTAATCCCACCATTACCCCAAATTCTCCTAGTGGGGCATGTGTGGTATCGATTCTTCTCAGTTTAAAATCGTATATGTCCCCTATCTTGGGACCATATATTTCATGGATTTTTCGAACACGGAAAAGGAAAAAGAGCTTGCTCTGGCCAGGGGAGTGTCTTTTCTACTGCAGCTAAGGGGACGTGTCCATGCTCTGCCTATCACAGGTCAGGAGCCAATTAAAAGAGGAACCAACAAAAATCAGTATAATATCTAATACGTCCCCTATCCGGGTAAATTGTTTGGAGAGAGGGCCTGTGGGGGGGGCAGGCTGGGGGGAAGGAGGTTGAGCTGGAAGAGCCAGAGGAGTGCCCCCTTGGCTAGCGTGTGTGGTGGTGACAACAGCCGGATGGAGTTCGAATGACGACGCAGGACCCCAACTTAAAAATTTAGCATCAACCGGTACAGTTGTTAACTATGAGCTCGATCAAGTGTGGTATGTGTTCTATGTATACTACTCAGTTTAATACCGTATATGGCACCTATCCGGAAAAATAGTTTGGAGAGAGAGAAAAATAGGAAAAAGACGTAAATTATTTGGAGAGAGGGCCTGTAGGTGGGGGGGCAGGCTGGGGGGAAGGAGGTTGAGCTGGAAGAGCCAGAGGAGTGCCCCCTTGGCTAGCGTGTGTGGTGGTGACAACAGCCGGATGGAGTTCGAATGACGACGCAGGACCCCAACTTAAAAATTTAGCATCAACCGGTACAGTTGTCAACTATGAGCTTGAACAAGTGTGGTATGTGTTCTATGTAATCTTCTCAGTTTAATACCGTAAATGGCACCTATCCGCTGGAGGTGGACCTCCGGAAAAATTGTTTGGAGAGAGGGCCTGTAGGTGGACCTCTCGAAAAATTGTTTGGAGAGAGGGCCTGTAGGTGGACCTCCAGAAAAATTATTTAGAGAGAGGGCCTGTAGGTGGACCTCCGGAAAAATTGTTTGGAGAGAGGGCCTGTAGGTGGACCTCTGGAAAAATTGTTTGGAGAGAGGGCCTGTAGGTGGACCTCCAGAAAAATTATTTAGAGAGAGGGCCTGTAGGTGGACCTCCGGAAAAATTGTTTGAAGAGAGGGCCTGTAGGTGGACCTCCGGAAAAATTGTTTGGAGAGAGGGCCTGTAGGTGGACCTCTGGAAAAATTGTTTGGACAGAGGTCCTGTAGGTGGACCTCTGGAAAAATTGTTTGGAGAGAGGGCCTGTAGGTGTACCTCCAGAAAAATTATTTAGAGAGAGGGCCTGTAGGTGTACCTCCAGAAAAATTATTTAGAGAGAGGGCCTGTAGGTGGACCTCCAGAAAAATTATTTAGAGAGAGGGCCTGTAGGTGGACCTCCGGAAAAATTGTTTGAAGAGAGGGCCTGTAGGGGCCCTCCTGAAAAATTGTGATAAAAGAGTGCCAGTTAGACCTTAGACAGGTGACAGTGTCTTGCTGGGGTGACATAAAACTGGCCAAAGCCTTGGAGAGCGTTCCCCTGCCAGTGCTGGACAAGCTGCCTGCTTGCCTCCTCTCCCCCGCTACTTGGCCCACAGAACCATGCCCTCTGCCACTAGCGGCGTCAGATGGGAAGGATTGTTTCAGCTTGTGCACCAGGGCCTGTTGATATTTATTCACTCTCATACTCCTTTCCTCTGCAGGGATGAGAGTGGAAAGGTTCTGCTTGTACCGTGGGTCCAGGAGAGTGAACACCCAGTAATCGGTGTTTGAAAAAATGCTTCTAACACGAGGGTCACGGGATAGGCAGCCTAACATGAAGTCTGCCATGTGCACCAGAGTCCCAACACGTAAGAATTCCCTCTCCTCACTGGCCTGACTCTCCATTTCCTCCTCCTCCTCCTCCAAGTCCTCCTCTTCAGCCCATACACGCTCAAGAGTTAAGAAGGACTGAGCACTGGTACCCTCTTCTGTCTCGCAGACATTCTCCTCCTCTTCCTCCTTATCCCCCTCCTCCGATACGCGCTGAGAAGCAGACCGGAGGGTGCTCTGGCTATCAAGCGACGTATCTTCCTCCACCGTCTCTTGTGACAATCGCCGACTTCATTCTGAGCAGTGAGTTTTTCAACAGGCAAAGCAGCGGGATGGTGAGGCTGATAATGGCGGCATCGCCGCTGACCATCTGTGTTGACTCCTCAAAGTTGCTCAACACCTGGCAGATATCAGAAATCCATGTCCACTCCTCATTGTAGACTTGAGGAATCTGAGTGACCTGACTACCAGTTCTAGTGGAAGTTGACATCTGGCAGTCTACAATCGCTCTGCGCTGCTGGTAAACTCTGGATAACATGTTTAATGTTGAATTCCATCTCGTGGGCACGTCGCACAACAGTCGGTGAGCGGGCAGTTGTAGGCGGCGCTGCGCGGCCCTGAGAGTGGCAGCATCTGTGGTCGACTTGCGGAAATGCGCACACATGCGGCGCACCTTGTTGAGCAAATCAGACAGATTGGGGTATGTCTTGAGGAACCGCTGAACTATTAGATTGAACACGTGGGCCAGGCATGGCACATGTGTCAGTCTGCCGAGTTGCAGAGCCGCCACCAGGTTACGCCCGTTGTCACACACAACCATGCCTGGCTTGAGGTTCAGCGGTGCCAGCCACACATCGGTCTGCGCCGTGATGCCCTGTAACAGCTCTTGGGCGGTGTGCCTTTTGTCACCTAAGCTCAGCAGTTTGAGCACCGCCTGCTGGTGCTTACCCACGGCACTGCTGCTGCGCCTAGAGCTACCGACTGAAGGTGCCGTGCCCACGGATGGTAATTCGGTGGAGGAGGAGGGGTCGGAGGAGGAGGCATAGTACGTCTGAGAGACCGTGACCGAGGTAGGCCCCGCAATCCTCGGTGTGGGCAGTACATGAGCGGCCCCAGGGTCAGTCTCGGTCCCAGCCTCCACCAAGTTAACCCAATGTGCCGTCAGTGAGATATAGTGTCCCTGCCCGGCAGCACTTGTCCACGTGTCCGTGGTTAGGTGGACCTTCTCAGAAACAGCGTTGGTCAGGGCACGGATGATGTTCTGTAACACGTGCTGGTGTAGGGCTGGGACGGCACATCGGGAAAAATAGTGGCAGCTGGGGACCGAATACCAAGGGGCAGCCACCGCCATGAGATTGCGAAAGGCCTCGATCTCTACCAGCCTATAGGGCAGCATCTCCAGGCTCAGCAATTTGGAGATGTGGACGTTGAGGGCTTGGGCATGTGGGTGGGGGGAACTGTATTTCCTCTTGCGCTCCAGCGTCTGCTGTAAAGACAGCTGAACGCTGCGCTGAGACACATTGGTGGACACTGTGGAGGATCGTGGAGGCGAAGGTGTGGTTTTCCGGCGGGAGGTGCTCGTGCCGGGGTCCTGGGCAGGGGGTTGACTAGCAGAGGCAGCGAGTGACACAGGGGAAGGAACAGTGGTGTGACCCGCAGGAGGTGGTGAACGGCCTTGGTTCCATTGAGTGGGGTGTTTAGCACTCATATGCCTGTGCATTCTGGTGGTGGTTAGGCTAGTAGTGGTGGCACCCCTGCTGATCCTGGTGTTGCACAGGTTGCACACCACAGTCCGTCGGTCATCCTCACTTTCTTTAAAGAACCTCCAGACTTGCGAACATCTAGGCCTCGCCACGGGAGCTTCACGACGTGAAACAGTTGCTGCTGATGCACCAGCTCTGGCCCTGCTTCTCCCTCTGGCCACACCACTGCCTCTTACAACCTGTTCTGGTGCAGCACTCGCCTCCGCCTCAGAAGCACTGTCTTCACTGGGCTTATCAACCCAGCTTGGGTCAGTCACCTCGTCATCCTCCGATTCCTCAGTCTGCTCCCCCCTTGGACTTCCTGCCCTGACAACAACTTCACCACTGTCTGACAACCGTGTCTCCTCATCGTCCGACACCTCTTTACAAACTTCTTCCACTAAGTCAACATTTTCATCATCATCACCCACAGACTGCGACAGTTGGAAAACTTGGGCATCGGGAACGAGGTCAGCAGCAACCTGAGAAGTGGTTTGTGACTCTGGGAAGGGTCCAGAAAACAGTTCCTGAGAGTATGCCGGATCGCATTCCAAATTTTCCTGGGAGGGGGCAGACTGGGGGTGGAGGTTGAGGTGGAGGAGCCAGAGGAGTGCTCCCTTGGGTAACGTGGGTGGACTGCGTGGAAGACTGACTGGTGGACAAATTACTTGAAGCATTGTCCGCAATCCACGACATCAGCTGTTCGCACTGTCGTGGTTTCAACAGTCCTCTACCACGTGTCCCTGTAAGTTCAGACATGAAGCTAGGGAGTGTAGCTCTGTGGCGTTCCCCTGCTTCCTCAATAGCAGGTACTGTCTCACCCTGCCCAGGACCACGGCCTCTGCCCCCTGCAGTAATTGAATGCCCATGCCCACGCCCTCGTCCTCGACCCTTAGCCCTGGGGTTCAACATTTTCTGTATATAAGTGTATTATATAAAAAAAATAAAATAAATGGGCCTGCTATACTGAAACCCACAAACTTGTTCAGTCTGAACAAGTAAATATATAGGTGGATAAGTTAGATCAAAATTACGTATGTTATGACGTACCGTGCAGTATGGAGCTATTACACGGAAACTATTAGATTAGGCAGACTTGGTCTGCTTAGTTGCAACCCAGACAAATGTCGCACAGAGATTTTTGTAATCTAGCTGTATAAGTGAGAGCAAAAGACCTTGTTTAAGTGACGTACAGAATGTGTCACCTGGACAGAAAATACGGATTGTAGTGAGTGGACAGCTGAACTGTGACACACAGAATGGTTCCACGCAGCTGTGTGAAATGGATTTGTATCACTGAGCTAAAACAACAAAAAAACTATTTTTTTATATATGTATTTTTTATATTTTTTTTTTTAGTTTTTTTTTTTTTTTGAACGTGACGTGCAGAAACTATCAGAGACCTAACTCACCCCCTGCTGATGGTGGCTATTTTGACTGCAACCCAGACAAATGTCGCACAGAGATTTTTGTGATCTAGCTGTATAAGTGAGAGAAAAAGACCTTGTTTAATTAAGTGACATACAGAATGTGTCACCTGGACATAAAATACGGATTGTAGTGAGTGGACAGCTGAACTGTGACACACAGAATGGTTCCACGCAGCTCTGTGAAATGGATTTGTATCACTGAGCTAAAATAATAAAAAAAATATTTTTTATATATTTTTTTTATATATTTTTTTTTAGTTTTTTTTTTTTTTAACGTGATGTGCAGAAACTATCAGAGACCTAACTCAGCCCCTGCTGACTGTGGCTATTTTGACTGCAACCCAGACAAATGTCGCACAGAGATTTTTGTGATCTAGCTTTATAAATGAGAGCAAAAGACCTTTTTTAATTATGTGACGTACAGAATGTGTCACCTGAACAGAAAATACGGATTGTAGTGAGTGGACAGCTGAACTGTGACACACAGAATGGTTCCACGCAGCTGTGTGAAATGGATTTGTATCACTGAGCTAAAACAACAAAAAAACTATTTTTTTTATATATATTTGTTTATATTTTTTTTAGTTTTTTTTTTTTTTAACGTGACATGCAGAAACTATCAGAGACCTAACTCAGCCCCTGCTGACTGTGGCTATTTTGACTGCAACCCAGACAAATGTCGCACAGAGATTTTTGTGATCTAGCTTTATAAATGAGAGCAAAAGACCTTTTTTAATTATGTGACGTACAGAATGTGTCACCTGAACAGAAAATACGGATTGTAGTGAGTGGACAGCTGAACTGTGACACACAGAATGGTTCCACGCAGCTGTGTGAAATGGATTTGTATCACTGAGCTATAACAACAAAAAAACTATTTTTTTATATTTATTTTATATACTTTATTTTTAGTTTTTTTTTTTTTTTTAACGTGACGTGCAGAAACTATCAGAGACCTAACTCAGCCCCTGCTGACGGTGGCTATTTTGACTGCAACCCAGACAAATGTCGCACAGAGATTTTTGTGATCTAGCTGTATACGTGAGAGCAAAAGACCTGGTTTAATTATGTGACGTACAGAATGTGTCACCTGGACAGAAAATACGGATTGCAGTGAGTGGACAGCTGAACTGTGACACACAGAATGGTTCCACGCAGCTGTGTGAAATGGATTTGTATCACTGAGCTAAAACAACAAAAAACTATTTTTTTATATATTTTTTTTTTAGATTTTTTTTAGTTTTGTTTTTTTTTTTTAACGTGACGTGCAGAAACTATCAGAGAGCTAACTCAGCCCCTGCTGATGGTGGCTATTTTGACTGCAACCTAGACAAATATCGCACAGAGATTTTTGTGATCTAGCTGTATAAGTGAGAGCAAAAGACCTTGTTAAATTAAGTGACGTACAGAATGTGTCACCTGGACAGAAAATACGGATTGTAGTGAGTGGACAGCTGAACTGTGACACACAGAATGGTTCCACACTGCTGTATGAAATGGATTTGTATCACTGAGATATAACAATTAAAAAAAAAGGGTTATATATGGCGATAGCTGCACTACTAGTGCCAGCCAGCCAGCCAGCCAAGCCAGGAGACAAAAAAAATTTCTTGTAGCCCTTAGAAGGGCTGTTGGTTTCTTGTGAGATCACTCCTGCCTAACAAAGAACTAAATGCAGGCCCTAACACTCTCCCTGAAAGGCAGCAGCTCTATCCCTAACGACATCCAGACAGCATCTGAGCCGAGCACCGCGGGCAGTCACTAGTATATTCCAGGGTCACCTGATCAGACCAGCCAACCCCTGCTATCGACATGTAAGGGCCCCTTGTGATGCTGGGTGTACCGCAGAGTCTCCTGGCTTGTGATTGGCTGAGTTTATAGGCGCCAAAAATGCACAATGCGGAAGTTGCCATTTCCTCGAGCATGGCGAGATACTCGTCCGAGCAGCGAGCACTTGCGAGTACCGTAATACTCGAACGAGCACCAAGCTCAGACGAGTATGCTCGCTCATCTCTATTTATAAGTAGTGTTGAGAGAGCACCTCTGTGCTCGTATGCTTGGGTGCTCTGTTCGAGCACTAGGGGTTGCTCGAGTATGCTCGGCCGAGCACCCGAGCATACTGTTAGTTAATGGGACTAAACCAGGCACCCCCCGCTCGGAAGAGGGGAGGTTGTCTGGTTAATAGAAAAAGGTCACAAACGCGATTTCTCCTCTTTTACTCCTTTCACTCGTAAAAGTATGCTAATTAACTGAATTTGTACACATTAGCGCACAATGCGTATGCATTAGCATACAAATGCGTACGCATTAGCGTACAAATTCGTACGCATTAGTGTACAAATCAACATTACAGTGCGAACACTGAGCGGACCCGAGCGTAGGCATGCTCGGCCGAACAGTGAGTTCGGCCAAGCATGCTCGCTCAACACTATTTATAAGGCCGAAAAAATACATCTGTCTATCCAGTTTAGCCTGTTTTCCTACAAGTTGATCCAGAGGAAGGCAAAAAACCCCTGTGAGGTAGAAGCCAATTTTCCCCACTTTAGGGGAAAAAATTCCTTCCCGACTCCAATCAGGCAATCAGAATAACTCCCTGGATCAACGATCTCCCATCAACGATCGAACCCATCTCTAGTAACTATAACCTGTAATATTATTACCCTCCAGAAATACATCCAGGCCCCTCTTGAACTCTTTTAGTGAACTTACCATCACCACCTCCTCAGGCAGAGAGTTCCATAGTCTCACTGCTCTTACCGTAAATAAACCTAATTTATTACAACTATTATGGTCTACAACATTATAAAACATAACATCTAATAAATTCATGAGTCATGCGCTGGCCTGTACCATCCCCAATCAGTACAGTCCTATAATAAAGGGCCTGTGTTTCTACATATGTGCAGACACTGCTATATGTTCTCCAACAGAGCTGCTCTGGAATGCTGCTTTTTCTTCAGCTGTCTTGGCCTTCATCTTTCATGTTAGTCTCATTTCACAGAAGCCATGATGCGTATGTTCCTGAAGAAGATGGTATCTATGCCCTTATATAAAAGAGTAGTGCTTTTCCACTTCGACACACTGTGAAACCTGTCGCCATCACCACCCGTGCAGCTCAATAACCTCTCTGTGTACATCGGGTGGTACCGACATGGAAACCCTAAGCAACTGGCAAAAAACAGCTGAGCATGAACCCATAAGAAAAGGTTGGGAGGGCATCAGAGCAAACAAATTCTCATCAAGTCTTATAAAGCACAGATACACATCCTTGTACAAAGTACATGCTTCGGTCCAGGTGTCATCTATATATTTTATTTTGTATTATTTTATATTATTTTATGCATCGCTTGCTTTTTTGACGGTAAGTTTTTTTGTTTTTTTTTTTGTTTTTTTTTGTTACAAATAAGATCAATCTAATCAATTTATATAGGATTCAAATTGAGACTGAGTTCCACCTCGGTCATCCTGTCAATGGCGACAAAATTGATGCATACCTCGAAAATTTTTGAAAATGAGCAAAGGAAAGCATTATCAACTCTAAGTTAGTCGAAATGGGGCTGCATCTCATTCATTCATGGTCAACGCATCCAGACTTCTCATGTGTTGTATTAAACCGAACTTAGATCTTAGTAGGGTTCTATGTACTCTAAGTTCAGTTCAGTTGAATTGCAGGAGGTACCATAATACAGATGTTAAAGTGTGTCGGCATTAAAGGGTTTGTCCAGATTTTTTAACTTTTTTAATTTTTAAATTCCCCCCATCCACCCAGCAGTACCTGTGAAGAAATTCATACTTACCTGCTCCCCTTCACTCCATGGCGACTCCATGGCTCCCTGCCTGTCTTTACAGAACTTTCAGCCACCCATCTGTCAACATCCGATCAGATGGGGTCACGTGCATGGCTGAAGCTAATGACTGGCCTCAGCAGTGATATATCCCCAAGCGACACATGACCGAGCAAGGACGTGCTGCTTGGTGACACATGACTTCTCAGGCCAGTCATTTCCTGCAGCGGTGCATGTGATCTCATCCATATGGAAGCTGACCATAGTGGTGCCGTTCCTGGGAAAAAGGAGACCAATTTTTTTTCTAGTCCTAGAAACCCCTTTTTTATCAAATAAATGCACTGAGCTGCAATACCAGACATAACCTGTGGACAAGAGTGCTGCTGTTCCTATGGGGGAAAAAACAGACCCATTTTTCTAATCCTGGACAACCCTTTTGATTAAACGAATGGGCTGAGCTGCAATACCAGAGACAGCCCATGGACAGGAGTGGTGCTGTTTCCTTGAAAAACACAAACCTTTTTCGATTTCAGTGTCTATAGCAGCAAGACGGTTATTGATCGGAATGCTACGGTAAGCCCAAACATGTTATATCACGTTGATCTTAATGAACTCCCACCATTACAAATTTCTTTACAGAAAGTAATTTTTTTCTTGCCAGAATTATGAATGACAATCTGTTATTGAGTCACATATAACCACAGAACGGCAGTTAAGGGAATGAGTTCTTACAAGTATCATGGGAATAAAAAACACTGTACTTTATGCTGAAAAAGTAAGAAATACAAACTCTGGTTTTGATCCACTGAATGTGAGCTACTAGAAAACCCATCCCTGCAGGCTACTATTAATACACTCCCATATCTAAGAATATTATATAGGGAAATCTCTTAAAAGGGTTATCCCATGAATAATGTAAAAAATAAAAATCAGACATCATATAGAAAATGACAATCTCTTTCTAACAAAGCTAGAACCACCCCTGTACCTCATATGGATCCAGAGATCTCCCCTTTCATTGCTCTGCTAGATTTATATCAAGCTGACAGCTCAAGGGGGAGTGTCTTTTCTGCTGCAGCTAAAGGGGTGTGTCCATACTCTACCTATCACAGCTCAGGAGGCAAATGAAGGATGAAACTGAGCATGTCTGGCCTTGTCAGTGTACAGGTCAAACAAATAAGAAATTAAGTGGCACTATACCGATACATTTTACTGAATAACTCAGTAGCTATACAAAAATTTTAATTACATGCAATTACAAAAGTATTCAGATCCAGGTGCTGGTATGAAAACTGTAGAATATTTTTTGTGGGACAACCCCTTTAATTATGGTAAAATCTGCTGCTTAGAAAGAAATGTCAACCCTCTACACAAATGCACAAAAATCACACATCAGGATCTGCATGAGATGAGACGTGTAGATTATGCAATGTGATTCTTTAAAAATATGGTACAATATAATTAGGTTTTGGTCTTATTGTGGTTCAGACATCTGTATCCACTGAGTTCTCTTGCTATAAGTCCTTTCAATGCTCTCTCTATATTTATTATGCGGTATTGGGCATTCACCCTCAAATGGTTGCACCACCAGGAACCTGCCTTTCCAACGGATTTCCTCCTCGATTAGTCCCCACAGCTAAGGCTACTTTCACACCAGCATTTTTGCTGGATCCATTATGAAGCAGCAAAAACGCTTCCATCACGATAATACAACCATCTGCATCCGTTATGAAGGGATCCGGTTGTATTATCTTTAAAATAGCCATGATGGATCCGTCATGAGCACCACTGAAAGTCAATGGGGGAGAGATCCATTTTCTAGTGTGTCAGAGAAAACAGATCCATCCCCATTGACTTACATTGTGTGTTAGGACAGATCCGTCTTGCTCCTCACCACATCGCGAAAAGAAAAATGCTACTTGAGCTTTATTCGGTCCGCGATGGGGACGCAGCCAAACGGAGCGGAATACATTCTGGTGCATTCCGTTTCGTTCAGTTTAGTTTTGTTCCCATTGACAATGAATGGGGACAAAACAGAAGCGTTTTCTCCCGCTATTGAGATCCTATGGTAGATCTCAATAGCGGAAAGGGAAAGCACAAGTGTGAAAGTAGCCAAAATTGTTTATTCATTAGTATACCAAAATCTTGATCTCTGATCTTGTCTGATGAATCCTGTCCAGAAGGAAACACTTAAGAATCATAAGGCTTTACAGAGACAGGTTTCTGGTGAAGCAACCCTTTTTTGGGGGGATTGTCTTATACTGCACACTATATTTAGGGACATCATTGATAGAACTTCTAGGGAGAAGATGAAGTGGTTAAGATCAAACCTTATGATATCCTGCATTTTTTGAATCAGTTCTACCTCCATCTCTACAGGACATTTTCATATCCACTCGTAATTGTAATAATCACTGTTAACACTGCACACCCAAGAGATGACAACCTCCCGACAGCTGGAGATCCATAGGATGAAGACCACTGATCAAATATATGCTTACCAGATAACATCCCGAAACTGGGCAGCCTAGTGGTGGACTGACTATAAATTTTCATGGGCTTTACATGTTCTCCCAAACCTTAGGTGTGCTACAATGGAAGGGTCAAACACTGACTTATAGGATAGCTGCCTTACATCTCTTGGCATTAGAGGCAAAGCTTGTTAAGAGCTCATGTGCCTACCTTTCTTCCCACAATGCCTCTTTACACTCCAAACATATTCATGTCAATAGACATCCCAAAAGATGAGCTTGTGGTTTTAAAATAAAGTGGTCAACCCCAGTGGTCACAAGTACTTGTGCAGGTGTGTTCCTGTGCCAGTCTGTAGAACATCTTGGTTCGTCAATTCGTAGACCATCTTTCTTTTTTGCCTATCCCTATTCTCTAAAAATCAATTATTTTTCATAATCTATTCTATTCTTTTCTCAGTGCCCCGGAGCAATTAAAGTGTTTCCATACGGACTTCCATAAGTAAAATGTATGTTGTAATTGTATGCTGCGCATTCAACAAGTGTCTCCATCAGTCATCGCTGAAAAGAAACTTTTGTCAAAAGCCTTGAGAAAAAAAGAAGGAAATGCGGACCAATTAGAGTAACTGTTCCAGTGTCTTCTGGAGCTTTTGTACAGCATAAAACTTTTTTTTTTTAGGGAGACCATATGACAGAGGAGCAATTGTGTCTCAGCCTGAGAGAGACCAGATGTGAGATCTAGAGAAATAATGGCAACTGAGGATGCCCTGATCGCAGAACATTCTTATTCAGTCTTCATTCTGGTGTTTACAAGTCGGAAAGTTCTGCAAGATTTAGCACTTTTGCCGGCTGTAGAGAAGTTGCGTTTGTCTGTAGAGATGGAAAAAAAACAGGTCTTCCATGCCCCAAAGACTAGTCATTAAATTGCCATGACAGCATGACTGTCTAAACTTGGATAAACAAGTTAATTCCATCTAGCTTTAGCCCGAGATGTGACAAGGTAAGATGAGGTGAGACAAAAAACAAACAGGCCGATTTTGGCTTTTGCATGAGATTCCACAGAAAGCAGTTATATTTCACACAATGTTTTATAATAATGTGCCATTTATGTTCCGCGCTTCCTGAGTCAGTCACACAGAGCTGCTCTGTAGGAGAGGCATTAAAATAAAAAATATAAAGCCTGGCTGTTAATTCACTCTCATCGTATAATGGGGAAGCCGTGAATCAAAGTCAGTTTCTATGGTTCGGATTTACAATGGATTTTGCAGATACAACTGGCATTGGACATTTGTGACATGGTCTCTTGAGGAAGACAACTGGATTGAGCAGACCCCGATTCAGTTACTGAATACCAGATTCAAGTTGGTTATAGCCAGATAATTAACATATGAGAAATATTTTGTCCAGCCATTATAACCCCTAATCCCTACTTTTGTTTAGGCTTGACCAAACAATACCTATCCCTAAGGAGGACTGAGGGGTGGACAGACGTCAGACACTTCTGATGCCACATACTGTATCTCAGATGAGTTATATTATGATTGATTGGTGGTGGTTGGATTTATTTTCTCCCTGAAAGTATATGCTGAAACTTCCAACTTGTATATAGATTCAACTATTGGTAGGTTTTAATAAATAATTTAAAGGGATGATATTTTTTAAAGACAGCACCGTTGATTACTAGGATATGCCATGAATGTTAGATCTATAGGCATTCATTCCATTATTCCATAGAACTAAGTGGCACTAGGAAAATGTTTTTCCACCTCATCTTGGGTGGAGTCCGCCCACTTCTTCCGGGTAGCTGCATGGTCTGCCATTGACTGTAATGGATTGACCATGTGGTTTCCCAAGAAAGCCACTGAGAACCAACAGAAGGCCAAGTTGCTCACTAACATCGCTGCCCTTTGTTCTATTGATTGATGAGGTTACATTGGGTAGACCGCTGCCATTTGAACATTGATGGCATATCCTAGTGATCACTTTTAAACACATTTTTCTTCCATTAAAAGTCCACTGCAACTGATCCTTAGGCTAGTCATACACATTAGATAAGCACCAGCTTCCCCACATACACATGTACCCTTGTCTTGGCCAATCATGCATGTTTACTCAAAAGTGAGACAAGAAAAAAAGTGCTGCACGAGACCTCCAGTGGCGGCTCATCGTCCTTGAGAACAAAAGGAAAGTTTCCAACTGCTCAATCCCTCTTTCCCTTGATATCCTACATCGTGGAAGAATCGTGACCCAATAAACATTAAGTGGTCAACCAGTCCTGACAAAATGAGTGGGTTTGCCTAGCATTCATCTAATGTGTATGACCACCTTCAGACCGAGTGAAACTCATCCCTTCCCACTCATGGTGAAGAGGAGTTAAAGGGAACCTGTCATCAACTTTATGCTGCCCATAGTAATGGAAGCTGAAAGTAGAGACAGGTGAGTTGATTTCAGTGGTCTGTCATTTATAAGTTAAAACTAAGTGGTTGCCGAGAACCAACGTCACAATCATTGCAGACTGGGCCTGCAAAAGTGTCATGGCCACCTGAGAAGAGTCATGGTTATTCACAAATTCTTCCTCTCCCTGCCCACTTACTGGTGATTGACAGGCTTCTACCTAGTTTTCTCTCTTTCTCTCTAGGAGAGAACTGCCAATCATTAGCAGATGGAGAGGGAAAGCAGGAGATTAGAAATAACCATCCGTCTTCTCAGGTAGATTTGACTCTTTTCAAGGCCTGAGCTGCAATGATTATGATGCTGGTTCTCGGCAACCACTTACTTTTAGCTCATGAGTGACACATCGCTAAAATCAGCATTTCTGTCACTAATTTATGCTATCCTCAGTGAGGTCAGCATAAGGTTGATGACAGGTTCCCTTTAAATTGAGATATCTCCTATAGAGATATTCACCACCAGTTCATACAATTCCTCCTCAGTGTAGTCATCTTGGTAAGTGGGACCCATGTTCTAGAGATCAGTAGGATTACTAGAGGTCAACTGACCAACTTATCATGTGGATAAATAATAAATGTATTGGTAGTAAAACAGCATAAAAGACAAGCATTCTTTGACTTTCCTTAAAGTACCCCAATGGTCATAGGCTTTTTCCAAGGCCCTCTAATAGCACAGTCTTATAAGCTAGCTCTTTGAACTGACCTCCATTGCCCATTGTATGTCATATACAATGAATAATGCTGCTACCTGACCTCAGAGCCATTTTTGTGAACAGCGCATTATTCTTTTTGCTTTGTTTCGTCGTGTCCCTTAGTTAAAAATGGCATTTCTATGGCATACCCCAAGAGTGATATCATGCTGTAAGATTAGAAGAGGATAAAGAGAGGGGGGCGCCTGATCCTAGTATGAAAAATTGTTTTATTGCCGTATTTGTGGCATTGCCAGAGTATGATCACAAGCAACAAACATATCCTCATCAGAGCCTATATTCTGCCATCCGGCCTGAATTGCACAATGCTATATTTGTTGTTTGAGGTTATTGCTTAATTAGATTATGATATCATGTGAAAATAAGAAGAGAGGTTTCAACAATGTTAATTAAGATAATGCAGTTATAATACTTAAGGAAATGTAGGTCATCACAAACGAATATCAAACAACAGCTATGGACTTAAAAGATTTACAGCACAGCAGATGCAGGAGGGTCGTTGATCAAGGAAGTTATTCTGATTGCTTGATTGGAGGTGGGAAGGAATTTTTTTCCCTAAAATAAGGAAAATAATTTATTGAAAATCACTTGCCTTGAGGTAGAAGTACAGATTATTAGAGCGATAGTTGTAATTCATTGAAAGGATTACAAATTAGTTGTATCTGTAATCCTAATAACAGGCTCTTGGTGCAGTATAGATTCTGGTAACACTCAGGCTATTGTAACTTCTGGCTGACTGTGTATCTTGTAGGTGTGGAGTATACATCATAAACTTCTTTGTTTCACACGGCTGGTACATATATCTTGCCTTCCTGGCTTACTCACAATTTCCATTAATACGTCCACACTGTCCATAGAGGCTCCAAATACATCTTGTACTTCACCGTAGACTGTGAACAGGCACTGTAGGCTAACTCTTGTCTCACATTGGGTGCTAATGGAGTCTATAGGCTGAGGTAACACTCTCACCTACACTACTCTCTCCTTATGCTCCTCAACACACTGGGTCACTTGTGTTCTTCTCTTGAGGCCTAGCCTTGGTCTGCGTGCAACTCACAGGGGAAGCTACTTGTCAGGTCACTTGGCTTCCAGATTCAGCAGGTCCAGCCCTAGATATGGTTAGCCGACTCTTTTGTCTGATGCTGCAGTCTGGCTGTGGCGTCTGACTTTTGTGTCTGCCTCTGGAGTTAGCTTTCCTTGGCTGCAGACTAAACTCATACTGACCCTAAGTTTACTTCAATGTTCTGGTCTAGACTGGCCTTGCTCTTTACCTCCAACTAACCTTCCTCCTTGCACTTCCTGTGACCTGTTCTATTTATAGATCCTTAGTACCAGCACCACCTAGAGGTGACTGGATGTGTTTACATGCAAAGCGTAAATAGCCTGTAAAAAGGAAATACAGCAATATACATACATATTATAAAATAACATTGTGCAAATACTCATATTAATATACAGGGCCCCATTACTATTATGGAGTGGGACACTGCAAATGCAAGTAGGAGATGTCAGGAGAGGTGACAAGTCTTCTCTCAATGAAAAGTGTTAACCCAAACCACTGCATTGTGAGAATCATTTATCTACAGGATGTAACGATGAGCTCAGTGTTGTCTATATGTTTTTCT